>PVJI01001005.1:0-207264 GCA_004026765.1 Micronycteris hirsuta
GGGCAAGGGAGAAAGTTGGGACAACTGTAATAGCATAAACAATAAAAATTTAAAAGCTAAAAAAATAAAAACAATAACATTCACCATTGCAAGTGGATTAACAGCAATGAACTATGCTTTAAAAAAAGAAGAAGAATCTTGGAGTACAGAAAGGTTCAGTCATTTTTACAAGGTCAGGTAGCTAGTTCATAGAAGTCGGTATTGAACTCATCCAGAACCCTTGCTCTTAATCACAAACTTTCACTGAAGGCCTTCCAAAAAAAAGGATATAGCTATACATATGTGAAATAGCCCTTTAGAGCACTTTAGAATCAGTAAAAGGGCTTTCCAAGGACTGAACACCATCCCCAGAAATTCTGATTCCTTTGTTCCAGAGTGGTATTTAAAAGTCTATTTTTTTTTTTACAGCTCCCAGTGGATTCTAATGGTTTAGATTTAGTGTGGTTTTGACATCCATGTAAAGTGCATTCATTCTTTCTTTCTGCCATCCAGTCATCAAATGTTTTACGTGCCAGCATATGAGAAAATACAGCTGAAGGAAGTCCCACTGTACTTTAGTGAACTTGGACATAGGAGTTTTTAGAAATACAGATATCATGATCAAACACCCAGTTAGTCATTTGGTCATACATATATATTAAAATCATGCATCACAGCTCTGGTTGGTGTAGCTCAGTGGACTGAGTGCAAGCTAGGAACCAAAGGATCACTGGTTCGATTCCCAGTTGGGGCACATGCCTGGGTTGCGGGCCAGGTCCCCAGTGAGGGCCATGTGAAAGGCAACCATACATTGCTGTTTCTCCCTCTCTTTCTCCTTCCCTTCTCCTCTCTCTAAAAATAAATAAATAAAATCTTTTTTTAAAAAATCATGCATCACACAAACTAACAAATTAATTTAGGAACATTGCTTTTTCCGTTCACATATTCTACAAGACAACCATATCTGAACTTCTCGCACATGTACCACATTCTTGTTTTCACTTCCTTAAAGCCACAGTCTGTGACATTTGCACAGGTTTCTGGTACACACCACCTGCCCAGCTCTCCACTGATGCAAATACACCAGTTTTTCCATTTAGGTATCATGTGGTCATTGGAAATTTTATCCCATGACAAAAAAATGCATTTACATCATCCCAGGACCGTTGGGTGGTCCCTGTTTGTGTGTTATGGGCAGGGCTGGTCATTGGCTGATGGGCGAGCTGTATTCCTCACCCCGTTCTGATTGACCTGTGTCCTGAGCAGCTGTTAGATATTTCAAACACTCCTTCTGCTTGTGGACATATGCTTGATTTTACAACCCACAAACCCCTTGCTGTATTGTTCCTTAAAGTGAGTCAGAAAAAGACAAATACCATACGATTTCACTCGTATGTGGAATCTAATGAACAAACTGAACTAACAAACAAAATAGAAACAGACTCATAGATAGACAACAGACTTTAAGAGGGGAGGAGGATTTGGGGGCAGGGTGAAAAGGTGAAGAGATTAAGCCAAAAAAAAAAAAAATCTCATAGACACAGGAGCTAGAGGAGCGGTGATTACTGGAGGGAAAGGAGGGGAGAGGGAGATAGACGAGGGTGGAGGGGATAAATGGTGATGGAAAAATACTTGACTTGGGGTGGTGAACACACAGTACAATATACAGATGATGTATTAGGGAATCATATACCTGAAACCTGTATAATTTTATTAACCAATATCACCCCAATAAATGCAATAAAAAGGCAAAAAATGCAAAAAAAAAAAAAAAAGAGGCTTATTTCCAATGATGTCCAGACTTGCGATTGTGAGGTTACACACTCAGCGATAATAAATGGAGCTAAAACTAATAAATAATGGCTAAATAATAATGGAGCTAAAATTATGAGATTACATACACAGTAATCAATAGAGATTAATTATTCAATTTTTTTTTTTGCCTCTTGTTTGTTTTTTTTAACTGAGTCCATCAGAGGTGACATTGGGCCGTTAGTTGGGGCAGTTTCTCCAGTGTTTGTGGGTTAAAATAAGGTAACTGAAAGCCGTGTCCTCTAACATGAGACAGTTCATAAGGGTTCCATGGTAAAGACTCTCCCAAGAGCTAATTCAGAGAGAGAGGAAGGAATCTCACTTGCTATTCAAGCATAGGCAGTTTCTATTGAACACCAGTGATGAGTAAGGTGTGGTTGCTTATAATGCCACAGCTATGGGCCCAAGGGCATCACTTGGAGCTTCTTTCCACTCTTGCCTTCTCCTCATCTCAGAGGTGACAGGTATTCACATCCCTGCCAGATCCAGGCCTCTTGGGACTGCGATGCAGCCCAGTAGCTTCTGGAAGGCACTTGTGTTTGAACGGTGATGAGACAAATCTCCTTGAGCTGCTTATTCTAAGTTGGGGATTGTTCTTCCTAGTCCTCTGATGCAGGAAACAATTGCTTAGAATCTTTGAAAACCAAATGTGGAAAGAGAAATTAAAATCTAATTAAATGGATGTAGGCAGTTCTGTCTGAGCTGAAACACTCATGCCACTGCAGTTTGTCAAGGGTTATACTATCTCTCCGTCCTTGGGTGCATCAGGCTCCATTGGGAGCACCCCCTCTCCATCACCCTTTAGTCTGCCCTGTCCCGGGCCCCAGATCCTCATTGTTCTCAGGCAGAGACACTAGCTAAAAGGCCATCTGTCAGTGTTGCAAAAGGGCCTCCTATCGAGGACAGGGTTCTCCCTAATTGTTAAACTTCAAACCAGTGTTTCCTAACAGAGATGCTTCTGGCCTTGCGGCAGGAAAATTCTTTCGGTGCTTCTCTGGCAGGGGCAGTGGGCAACACCAGCCCCAGACGGGAGTCACCACTTCAAGGGAACTCTATTCGGCTACCTGTGTGTAGCTGGCAGCCAGTAAGCACCAGCCTTCCATCCTCCGCTCCACAGCGACCATCTCTTAGGCAGCGGTACCCCAATCCATGTGCTCGTTACCAATCTACAGTGAGATTCCTGAGTTAAGTAGCTACAGGTTTTTATAGCAATTTGACATAGCCATGACATTTTTATTGCATTTGATGCCTGGAAAATCAGTTTGCGATGGGGGCAGGGGGTACAAGTGGGCCACTGTCTCGAATCATTGGAAAAATTCTGTTCTCGACCCTCCTTGCTCCTTCTAGACCCTGCTCTCAACCGAGCTTCTCCATGCTTGATGGGTGAGTGTAGTTTTCTGGCCTCGTTTGATATGTGGTTCTTTCCTTCCCTGGTCACGTTTCTTCACAGAGGCATTTTGGGTTGCAAGTAACAGAGGCTCATTCACATCGCCTGGAGAAAATGTGGGGCTCGGTGGTCACTGCGAAGGTTCACATGGAGAGAACCAACAGGATCTAAGGGAGGCTCCTCTCTCCGCTCCCTCCAAGGCTGCCTAGCCCTTCTCAGCATCTCTCTCTCTCTCCAACTGTCTCCTCTGTGATCAGTGTCTGCTCCTCTCCACCTGCCCAGCACTGGCCCCTCATGGCCTTCTTTCCAACCTCATGACCTCTGCTCCACCTGTCTGCGGCCTGAGCTCTGATTCTCTGCTTTGAGGTTGGGGGATGGTCTGATGGACTCTGGTCATCTCTTCCTGCTGAGCCTCAGCCTGAGCAGGTTCCTGGTGGCTGTGCTTGGGTCAGTGTCCTCTTCAGGCCCACTGTGTTCTCTGAAGGGGGGAGGGACAGAACCAGTTGGTAAAATGCAGACCCCCCCACCCCCAAACAGCAGGGACTTACGGGAGGTGCTGTTTCTCTGGATGGCATCCTGGTGGGTTCTGTTTGTCCAAAACATTCTTGCTTCATCTGCCGTTACCCAAACTGGTGATGTCAGACAGCGTGGCTGATTCCTGCCCACCCTGGTCCTCTGAGGGGGTCTACTGGTGGGCACTGGGCAGGGGCGTCACCTATCAGACGGTGTGACATGCACATCTGTGGACATGTCTCGCCTTGGCACTCAGCGCTATTGCTCAGCTAGTGAAAGAGAAGCATAGGCGATCCCTGGAGGCATTTCCCACTACCCAGGCTTGGTGTGGCAGAAAGCTCTGAGGGTTAATTGGCTTTCAGCTGATGAAATCACAGCAGAGTTATTCATTGTCAAAGCTCTTTGACAGCATAACAGTTACTACTCCTGGGACACTTTCCCACTCCCTTCTGGGCCATTTCATTTTCTCGGTCTTGTCGGATATGAGGATTTGCATCACCATGTCAGCGCCCCCTTGTAACGACATTGTCACGTGGTTGTTCTCACGCCACAGCTGGGAGGAGGTGCTACAGAGGCTGCCACACACGCAGGCTGGTCTGCAGGCTGAGCCCCATCGGGGGCCTGGGGACATCACTTCTTAGCAGGATGCCTGGGTGGAGAGGTGCTTCTGCCCCGGAGGGCCCTCTACTGTGGCTGGCATGGGACCTCCTGGCCAGCATGGGTGCTCCTGTCCCCATAACCAGGCACTAGAAGTTTGGACCTCACTCCTTGCCCGTCCCTGAATCAGGAACAAATGCCAGCAGTGGGCAGGACCCTGCTTCACAAGTTCCAGTATCCTTCATACTGTTAAGTTCATTTAGTTCATTTAAGTTCACTGTTAAGTTCATAAGCTCCTGGCCCGTGGGTGTGGGGGCAGCTCATGGGCTCCCTCGCCCCATGTCTAATGGAGAAGGATGAGGCTGCTTCTTGTGCCCAGGATAAGATCTGGAGGAACAAGAGCGGACTTTGAGCCCAGAGACAGAAGTAAAGGAAGAGCCCAGTGTTGTGTTTGGTCTGGTGTACCGGACCTGCAGCGCTCTGGCTACCAGCCACAGATTCTTCGGCACAGCCTTCTCCCTGGCCTCGGCCCCTGTGCACAGACACCAAGGTCCTCCAGGGTGAGCATGCCTCCTCCTCCTCTCTTCCTCCAAATCTTTTCTCCTTAGAGAGAGTTAGCAACCACTTTGCCCCATCTCCTTTCTCCAGGCTTGGACCAAGTCGAAACTAGACTACTTTTGCCATCTCTTGGACCAGGATTTCCCATTCTTGTCCCTTCTCCACAGGAGGAAGTCCTGGGACAATCTGCCAGAGACCACCATCTCCCCGAATCACTCCCTTATGCTACGCAATGTCCGACCTTCAAACAATGAGCTACACTTCCCCTGATTATCTTACACAGCTGTAAACGGACACCAAAAGACAGCTGGAGAGAATGCATTTGCTATAGATTGTCAGCCTAAAATGAGGTAGAGTCTCTTGTCAACGTAAGAAACATTCAAACATGTACATAATTTTTGTGAGTTTATTTGAGCCAAACTGACAACAATTGCCAGGAAGCAAAACCTCGATGGATTAAGGGAGTGCTCCAGGGAAGGGCAGTCCTGCACCCGGCCTTACACATTCCAGTCAAAGGAGGGCGTGCAAGGGGGCTGGCCTTATACATTCCAATCAAAGGAGGGCGTGCAAGGGGGCTGCCCGAGTCCGCTGGTGATAGACTAGGGAGGTGGGAGAAAGCAAAGTGGGGGGCAAAATTTGGGACTGAATAGAAAGTAGAATGGTAGACACGTATTTCTTTTACATAGGTGGGTACAGGAGAGTTAATAGTCAACAATGAACACGATAATAACAACAATGAGGGGATCTGTGGTCTCAGCTCTGGTGGTCTGCAGTGGTACTCTGTGCTTTGAGGGGCCGGGAAAAGGAAATTACTTTGACATTCCAAAGGCATGTTACTGTAGATACAAGAAAACAATAGACAGACTTAATTAAGGAAGATCCCAGCCTAGGACATAAACTGCTTTTAGTTAATAAGTTTTCATTTCAGCCCACCCTTTGTGCTTACTTTAGGTCTGAGCTGTGAGGCTGCCATGCAGGCCTCCCCTGAGCTTGTCACTTTAGCGTGTGGCCTTTTTTTGTGTGTGTGCACACTCTAAAACCGTGAGGCAGACAGAAGAAAGGGGACCTGAGGGTCCAGGGGGTGCTGTCACACCCCTCTGCCCAGTGCCTGATAAAGCACCTGGTGTCGGGAGCTGGAGGCTGAAAGGACATCGGGGCGCTGCGGTACCGCTTTCTAGCCCAGACATCTGCCACTTAGCGTCAGCCGAATGGAGATGGGAAGGGCGCAGTGCTGGCAGGAGAGCCGCGTTCCCAAGGACAGGAGCTAGTCAAAGACATGTGGGCCAGGTAATTTGTTAGTGCTGGGAGGCATATAACAGTGACTGATACCTCTAGGGTATGGCTACATTTATAAATCTGATATTAATACTCAATACATTATTTATGACCCCAGATATAAATAATTCAATGTGTCCACGGTTAGCAGGTTTCTGCTTGAAAACCAGCTTTGCCCTGGGTCTTGGCAGTTGACATTGGTCCGGGAAGGACTGGAAGAGGAGCGGCTGGGCTCCTGTTCCCTGCCCAGGTGGCTGGGTGGCTCCCTGTGACGGCGTTTCAGCCCAGTCCCCACCTTCACCTGGGGCCCTCGTTCAGCATCTCCACTACCGTCTTCCCATTTACCCACTCATGTAATGAAGACAGGTGGGCTCAATGATCTCCAAGGTTCATTCCAGTCTTGGGATTCCAAGGAGAAAAGGAACTAAAGAAAGTGATGCGTAGCCCAGAATGGTTGCCCTTGACTGCCCCAGTCCTGGAGGGCAGTGTCCAGGTGGTTGGCTTCAGGCTATGACTTGCCAGTGGTCCCAGGTACAATGCTGGGGCTGCTTGACATCCTAGTTCCTTAGGTGTCTATGTGCTTGTAGTGCAGGTCTGTGCCTCTCCTATCCGTAAAATACTCAAGGTCAGACACTTATATTTACCTTTATTTGTTGCAGGGTCTGGGGTTTGTGGCAATATTCTCCACTATTAGGACAACTTAACTTTTGTTTTTGTTTTTTTGCCTATGGCTGGAGTTGCGCTGATCTCCACTCTTCTTCCGAGTTGCTCTCCCATTCCTTGGCCATGGAAATAGGAGCTGGAGCAGCCTGGGCAGCACCTGGGAATCTGGCAGCCTTGTGGCCTTGGGTAGAATTATCTGCAAAACAAAAGGGTGGGATTCAAAACTTTATAGGCCATTTTCAACCCACAATTCTTTATGAGACATGAGTGGGGAGAGAGGCAGTGGACCTGCCTTGAGTAACCCTGGGTCTAGCAGCCTTCAGAATGGAGAAAGTAAAATTGTCCCCGACGGCTTTGATTGTGGAAGAATATCACCACAAACCCCAGGTCCTGTGAGCAAATTTGCTGTCTCTTGACCAAGTAACAGCAAGTGCATTCTTGTCGGGGGCAGGGAGGGATACTGTAACGGGGAGATAGGAAAGCTTAGGGAAGAGACAGCATTTAGTACTAGGACTTAAAGTTGGAAGTCTCCAGATTTAGCCAAAGGTCTCTAAATGCACCTGTCTTTAGATCATGTAGGAATAAAAAGGAATCGTTCTATTTTCAAAGATATGAGTCGATAGAGGCTCAACGACCTCTTTTGAGAACACATTCTGGCTTGTGATCATGGACACAGTTTTCTTTTTAATTGAAATCCCTCTTGATGAGGCCCATTTCTTCTCCTTTAATCTTCTGAGTTGATGGAGAAGCCCTAGGCATGGTTAAAAACCAGCCCTCCCAATGCTGTCTCTTCTTTCTCCATGAAAAACTACCCTTGGAACCTTAGGGTTAGAAGCATTTCCCCTATCGTCTCTGTCTTTTTCAGCACTATTTCAATGGCTGTGCCTTCATTTCAAAATACAGTGATCTGAGATTAAGTGGGGCAGCCCGCTCCCGTCGGTGGAGGTGTGTTTCCGGTTACCCTGCCCCCAAATCGCATGCTTGCTTTTAAATAACACCAATTTCTACCTTAATTTAGTGGCTGTTTCACTGTGATTCTCAGATCATTTTCTCTCCAGAAATGCCTATTTCCACTGTACAGTGCTCACCTCATTTACATATAATGGCATATAATGACACTGAGAAATAGACGGAAATGATTGTGATATTCATAATGAAAATGAAAAAGGAGCGACGATGCCCCGGGGTTGGTGGCGGCGAGTAGTGGCGTTGGGATGCACGTTGCCTGCAGACGCACCCCCTTGTTCCAGAACCCCAGCCTATGCGGTTCTGGAACAGCGGTGGCACCTGATTTTCCCACTGCCAGGAAGCATGACTCCCAATGCCAGAGTTTGGTGAAAAGGAAAGGAATTGTTATTTGACAGTTATACAGATTTAGAATAATGGCAGAATTTTGCTGTTAAGTTCCACTCCCTTTAAAACACCCACAGACACACAGTCCTGCCTCTCTTTGCCAAAGCAGGCAATTTCAGAATATGCCAATCAGAGGTACTGTCTTTCAGAAAAAAACGAAGTCCGCAGCTCAGCCTTCCCAGTCATAGTTCAGCATTCTGGGCACCTCCCATTAATCCGCGCTTGCCTGGGCAGGTCCCTGAAATTCCATCAGTCATGCTGCTGTGTTCTCCCACGCAGGTTTCCCAGTGGGTCTCTGCTTCCTTCCTCCAGCTCTTAATCCAAAACCGCATGATACCTCCTTCATCCAAACCTCATGGCGGGCTGGTGGGGGACCTTCCACAGCCTTTCAAACTGCCTGGCCATCCCCCTCGTGGCTGACTGCCCTAACTTCACATGTTGACCCGGGGCCTCCTGTGTGACCTCACACTATAGGTACTGGAGGTCATGTAGGCCTTTACCTGGTGGCAGCACAGCTTTGCTTCCCAGAGGACACGGCCAGCACTTGTCATTGTTGTGAAAAGTATCTTAAGCTGTGTTATCAGCTTCTCCCCTTCCTCCAGCCACGAGCTGTGGGGGAACACGCTCTACTCCCGTTTCACCCTGGCTGGAGTGCTCCAGCCCCAGGAAGCTGTCGAGGATGTCAGGCAACTGCCAGCTCTCAGTGTTGTGCTATGACAATTTGTTTGGTCACAATTACCTCTAATCTTCTGGGATGTTAACGCTTATTTTTAAGCATTAACATGTCCTGATTTTATTCAAAGCTTAGGACTTTCTTGATGGGCTCAGGCATACAGAGAGAAAAGACATGGAAGAAGACAAGTGGGCGGGCCCCTCACCGAGGCTCTGTGTGTATTATGGGACCTCCTTTGTAGGTAACTGTCTCCTTTTCTCTTGCTGCTTTTAAGATTCTCTCCTTATCTTTAATCTTGGGTAATGTAATTATGATGTGCCTTGGTGTGTGCTTCCTTGGGTCCAAATTCTTAGGGATTATCTGAGCTTCCTGGACTTCCTGGAAGTCTATTTCCTTTGACAGGTTAGGGAAGTTCTCAATTGTGTTTTCAAATAAGTTTTCAATTTCTTGCTCTTCCTCTTCTCCCTCTGGCACCCCTATGATTTGGATGTTGGAAGGTTTAAAGTTGTCCCAGCAGCTCCTAAGCCTGTTCTCATTTTTTTGAATTCTTGTTTCTTCATTCTTTTCTGGTTGAATGTTTATTTCTTCTTTCTGGTCCAAATCATTGATTTGAGTCCCAGTTTCCTTCCTGTCACTGTTGGTTCCCTGTGCATTTTCCTTTATTTCACTTTTCATAGCCTTCACTTTTTCCTCTATTTTGTGATCATACTCAACCATTTCTGTTAGCATCTTGATTACCAGTGTTTAGAACTGTGCATCTGATAAGTTGGCTATCTCTTCATCACTTAGTTTTTTCTGGAGCTTGGATCTGTTCTTTTATTTGGGCCATATTTTTTTTTGTCTCAGCATACCTGTTATGTAGTAAGGGGTGGAGCCTTAGGTATTCACCAGGGTGGGACAACCCATGTGGCTGCATTGTGGTGCTATATGTGGGGGAGGGGTCCGAGAAGGAACAATGCTGCTTGCTCAGCTCTTGCCTGGCTTTCAGTCATTTACCCCACTTCCCACAAGCAAATTGGGCTCTTCTGGTGCTGATTCCTGGGTGGGTGGGTTTTGTGTACATTCTAGGACCCTGTGGGTCTCTCCAACGAACTCTCCTGTGAGGCTGAGAGTTTCTCTTGCTGCCTCAACACCCACAGGTTTTTACAGTCAGAGGTTTTGAGGCTTTATTTCCCCACACTGGAGATGGAGGTATACATAGATTCATTTTGCCTCCTAGCACAACCAAAAGAAGGACAACAACAAATTTAAAAACAAAAAGTAACCCAAACTGCCAGAAAATTGAACTGTATGGAAGTCCAACAACCAAGGAGTTAAAGAAGAAACATTCATCCAGACCTGTAGGAGAGACAGAGATGGGCAGCTGGGGTGGAGAGGATGTGCAGTGAGGCAGCAGCTGCCAGAGCAGTAGGTCCCGTGTTTGCAGATAAACCAGGAGGAAAACTAGGGAGCGAGACAGACCACACACGAGAGTGTTTCTTAGGGTGAATGTTTCCAGCATTTAATTAGGTAACAGTGAACCTCCACCATGGCAATTTGCAAATTTTGATCAATTAATACATGGCCCTGGGAGACTCCCAAATATGAGAAAGGAAGGGGGTCTTGTGGAATTAACTACCTAAATTCAAATTTCAGAGACACCGTCTACTAGCTGGAATACCATTGACAAATTACTAATGGTTTTAAGCCTCAGTGTGCTCAACTGTAAAATGGGGTAATAATAGTACCCATCTCCCCATGTTAGTCTGATGATTAAATGGGTTGATGTTTACAAATCAGTAGGCAAGCATTAAGGAACCAGTAAATGTTGGCTATTATTATCGTATAGTACTTGAGTCCTCTGACATTTCTTTCTGCAGACTCAGAATAGCAAGTCTTGGAGTCTTAAAATATTAATTGATGAAGCTAGTATTGAAAAATGGCTGCTTTCTTAGTTCTCTGAAGGGACTTGGCTGTGACACCAAAGTGGGTCAAGTAGTTTATTTTTCCTCTTTCTTTTCCTTCATTATTTCTAGTAAGGCAATTTTGTATGCTGGAGAAACTGATGAACTTTCTGAGAGTCTAAGCAGAAATAAATTATGATGGTCACATTGATTGTCAGCCTGTTCCTGGACCCTTTGCCAGAACTCGACCAATGCCCCCGTGGGAATTGTACAGTCATTAGAAACAAAGATGGAATTAACATCCAAAACAGGCAGGGAGACAAGTCATCAAACTTTGTGATCTACAAATGACCGAGAGGCTAGAATCACTAAAGAGAAAATGAAAACCGCAAAAGCCAAATGCACCTGACTTGTCCTTTACTTTGGTTTAATGAGAGCCTGGCTTGAAGCTCATGGACGGTGATGAGGATGCGATAGCTGAGAGCACCTCCAAAATGAGGTCTCTCTTCCAGTTTAGATGTGATTTCCAAATGAGGTGTTCCCCGGGGTTCTCTTAGCATTGCTATGTAGTCAGTGATCCATCAACAAATATGTACTGAGCATCTACAGTGTTAGAGTTAGTTTGGGCGAGCCAGTAATGAACAAGACAGACCAGCGCCTGGCCTTAGGGGACTAGCATGCTAATGGTAGAGACAAATAAATGAACAATTATAACAGGAGGAGAAGTAATATAACTTTAAGAGAACCCAGTCTAATTAATAATGTCCCAAGGCAGTCTATGGGCTACCAGTCAAGGATTTAATAAGAATCAAGAATGGATACCATTTCTACCTCTACTGCCATTGCCTTAGTCTAGTTTCTCACCACTTTGTGCCAAGATTTTTATAAGAGGGTCTCTTAACTATGCACAAATACCAGACTCCTCTCCTCAAAAGACAACTTTTACCACATTAGATCCCCCCAGAAAAATCTTCCAGGACTTTCTATACTAACAAGGTTAAGCTTGAATTCTTTAGCCTGGATCTTGAAACTTAAGTACAAATTTACAAGTAGATGAGGACAGGAGGGGGAGGGGAGAGGATTTATTGCTCAAGTTGGTTGCAGAGAGCGATTGAGGAAGAAATAATACCCAAAGAGACAGGTAGACTCAGTGACCTTCTTTCTCATTCGGTCCTCCTGGTGAGTGCTGGGCACCCCCTGAGCTTGTGCACCGGCCCCTGAGAGCCTGCAGGGACATGGCCGTACTAGGTTTCCCGGTCCTGATGCTGGCTGGATGCTCCTTCATCTCTGCAGTCACAGATGAATATCAAAATTGTAACATATCCTGCATATTAGTTATAAGCAATAATGGTAGCCCCAGTTAACAAATGTCATTCAGGAATTGAAATCATCACTAATCCTAAGGAAGCAATGGAAAGATATTTTAACCAGAGTAGATGAAATTTATCCTAAGCGGGACAAATTATAACTCCCCAATTCCAATGACTTTTCCACATTTTATGTCAACTCACCAAACTTTACTATAGACTGTTAGAGCATTTATCACATCGCACTTCAGGGGCCTGTCTCCTTGTTATTCCTCTGGTACACCAGACTCTGGGGTCTACCTCAGGAACCATCTTTTATTCGTCTTTTAAACAAAACACCTGCCATAAAGCCTGGTACACCATAGGCACTTAATAAATGGTAAGTGAATTCTGTTCCATTGCCTTACAAAGCCATTTCTGAGAATCTTAGATCACAGTAATTTGTCTTTTCTCTTAAGTTTTGAGGCAGTGATCTGTCCTATTCATTTTTTTTCATTTTTACAACCTTTAAATGAGTTTTGAAAGTTCATTAGAATATTTTCTGTTCACCAAAAAACATTATAAATGCTATTATTGCCAAAGCTAGCCCACCATTTCAACTCAGCAAACACTTATTGAACACTTGCTAGGGCTGAGCTCTGGAACAGACACTGGAAATAAAACAACGAGTGGGTCCTGTCTTCAAGAAGCTTATAATCCAAGACAGCAGATTAACGATGAGCACAGTGTGGCAAGTAGCTGGCACAGAGGAGGGAGCCCTCACTCTGGTGGAGGACATGAAGGCTTCAGGGAAAGTAAATTGGTGCTTCCAGGTGGTAAGATTGGACGGGAAGGAATTCCAGCAGAGACAAGAGATTCAGAGAAAGGTTGAGGTGCTGCCTATGAAGTCTGGATGTCCGGGAAGGTACCTGTCGGGGCACCAGGGGAGCTGAGATGAGCTGCCAGTGAGTGACGGGGCAATCAAAGAGAGCTTTTAAGGCACTCTAGGGCCTTGGACTTTATTCTATAGGTGATGGAGGGGGCCAGGAGGAAGCTATGGGCAGAGAAATGCTCAGATGACTCCAGTCTGGTAGCAGACTGAGGTGTGCATGGGTCAGGGATGCGGCAGCCAGAGGAGAGGGCTTGACAGAAATCTGCTGTGTAGCCCAGGTGAGAAATAGTGAAAAATGGAACCAAGGCAGCCCCAGCTTCCCCAAGCCTATCCCGCCTGGTGGGACTGCCTTTTCCTACACTTTCATGTACCCATATTCTCCAAAAGAATGGTCAGTGGGCAGTGGGATCCAGTGACATGGAGGGTGTTTGAGTTGGCATGCACACATGGACATTTGCCAGTCTGGTGTTTATTAGTGGAAACCACTCCAAGGTCTTATCTTCAGCTAGTGCTCTAAGCCCCTTGAGGGTAAACACTGGATCTTACACATCTTTCACTCTCCCATGCTAGCACAGAGCCCTGCATATGTCTCAACCAATAAAGATTCATGAATTCAGACGTATTCATTAACCCATACACTTTGTCTATATTCTATACTTTTGAGGGGAAGATCAGTGTCAAGTGAACATTTTGTTCACTGCCGACATGTCTTATAAACACAAACATTAACAAAAAGCTCACGGCACTAACAATTCTGGTCTAACAGATGACATGGCATGAAGGCATGGCATGGATTACAGCCAAGACTGGTCATGAGTCACTGTGGCCCTGATTCAATCCCAGCACTGGTTTAGTTAATTTCTTCAAGATTCAGAGGAGCCTCTGGCTCCCCTCTACCCAAGTAACAGCTCCTATGAACCTTCCAACAATCAACAGTCAAGTTCGATGATCAAACATGGTCAATGATCACAGGATGTTTTTTCCGTTTTTAATTCAGTGAGAGGAGCATTCCCCAATATACTATATAGGATTCATAGTCACCAGAGATTTCAAAATGGCAAGTCAAACTGAAAATCATCGACTCTCTTCGAGGATTTAGGAAGTGCTTTGGGATCCTGCTGTCCCCCCACCATCCCCCACCCCCACACCCGCCCCCTGCCTGAGCCCTCATTCTGAGCCCAGTTTCCACTGTTCCATGTGAGGATGTGGCACACCTTCCTCCCCTAGAGAAACTGCGCAGAAAGCTCTGTGAGAGAGGCGTTTCCTGGGTGTTGAACAGAACTTGCAGTTACTCATTTAGCCAACATTTATTGACCAACAAAGTGTTTTAGGCACCAAGGTGCAAACCAGAAAAATAATGGAAAGGGTCAAATAGCCCTGGGTTGACTCTAGGTCCTCCTCTGTAACCAGGGGTTAGTTGCTCTACCTTTTTGAGCCTCCGTTATTTATCTGTAAAATGGGGACAGTAACACCCGCTTTGTGGGTTGTGATTAGGGTTAATGAAGGGTCACACCCTGCTCACAGGTGTTCACAAAATTCTCTTACCCTTTCTTGTAGAGATCTTAAAATCCACAAGTAAATACCAACATCGAATAACTGGAATACTGCCTAAAAACAGAGTATATGTTGCATTAATTTATAGCAAACTGCTCAATATCAAACAAGGGAGCCTGCAGCTTCCTGGAGAGGAACTGCTCAGAAACTCAAGGTAATTTTTCAAAAATCCATTCTAAACCAGTGTTGACATAAATTCATCTTTATCTGAGATTTAGCTTTAAAAATTGTATTATTAAAAGTCAATTAAATACTGCATATGACAAGGCATTGGAGGTGGTTAGGGAGCAATTTCACAGTTGATGACTCAAGCCTTCCTGTCTGATGAAAATTCACATTTCCCCAGGGGTGGGGGAGCAGAGTCTGAGGGATTGGAGAGCAGATGAGGACATAGGCGATGTGACCTGATTGGAGAAGGTGAGATCTTGGGCATGGGGCTCAGACATGCAGGATAGATGTCATTTTCTGAGCCTCCAATTGGCCAAGTAAACAGATACTCTTGGTTACAGAAACTGGGTCAGGACATGCGGGTTATCCTCCCACATTTGCAATCATGCAGGTAACTCAGATCCGGAGATGCAGGTGGTTATGTGGCTCCCCAGGATTCGGGGAGCCTCCCTCCTATGCCCCCACCACGTTGTAGTCTTCTTCACCACCACTACCTGTTCCCATCACCTCCCCTCTGGTGTCTTTTGGGATCATTATTGAATACATGTCATGCTCTGTAGAGTATGTCAGCAATGCAACCTCTGATTCTCAGCAGGGGACGGACGTGTAGCTACTTTTCCAGCAGCAGGAAAAATTGCTGAGCCTCCCCACATGCTTCATCCATAGGGTGGGACTTGACAGAAACAGAGCCTGGGGCCCTCCTGGGTTCTCAGTGGGAGACTGGACATTGGACTTGGTCATCCAAGGGACAGAGTCAAATTGGGCTGTGCTTCAGGCATTCGAAGGAGAAAGCCAGAAACCAAAAGTCTGGGGCAGAGCAGATCAGAAACCAGAAGAGGCTGGCTTGGAGCCAGGGGAGGACGGAGCAAAAGCCAAGTTGGTAATGAGAAGGGGCCAGATCACTCAGGAGACATCAGACTGGAGCCACTTTGACAAATCTGACAAATCACTGTTGACCCAGCTGCGAGGGCTTTCCCTTTAGTGGCATCTCACAGGCGCAGAGCAGCTCCCAGCATGCCCGCAAGAGGCAGGCCGGGCCGAGTGAGGCCGTCTGCGTCCGTGGCTCAGAGCGATCCCACCTGGCCTCAGCAACGGGCTGAACAGGCCTCCAGGGCTTAGGGCTTTCCGATTCACAAAGTGTTTCCCGTGCACTGTGATATCGGAGCCTGCAGAAAAACCATTCTCAGTCCTCATTTTATAGCTGGGAGATAATGAAAATAAAAGACTTCCCCAAGGTCATTAGCTTCTCAGTTGTAGAGCCTGGTGTTGGACGTACTCCTTCCTCTATATCCCATCATGAGCCTATGACCTTGGCTGTATTCATACCACGTTCCAGTCCATCTATATGGAAAGCTGAATCTATTCCTTACTCTTGGTTCACTGGATGAACAATGTTTTTTCTGGGTGCTGGCCTAATAATAAGCTGTTACCCTATTTCTGATCTCACCTGTCCCACCCAGACATGAATGCCCACAGTCTCACCAAAGACAAAGTATAACCCATTTTGGCCACTCACCATCCACCCACCAATGCTCTGACATAGGTGCAAGTGGTAACCCTTCCCGTGTTGCTCCATATATCCAAACTTCATTTTCTTTGCTCTGTTTGACTGTTCTTTACACAGCTGCTCATTTCCTGGGCAATATCACCTGGCTGTTAGAGGAATCATGGCCCGAGTTTTAACAGCTTGCCCATTATTGGATAATCACCTGTTTGAAATCTCAACAAATATAGGTCACAATCAATCTGCCGTTAAGTAATATAAAGCAACCAGTCCCATTAAATTCAGTGTCGCAATGGACATGGTTGGTTGGCTAAATATCAGTGCCATTTATAGGTACATGCTTCTTGGGGTTGTCCTGAACTTGAAAATATTTTTCATTAACTAGATGGTATTTAACAGAAATTAATTGTTTGCTATGCATCATCAACTTCATCCCCTACAAGTAGGACCCACAGCTGCCTTGGAACAGCTGTGTCCATGGAGGAGCTTTCGGGGTGGTTCTTGGAAGCACATCACGTTCCGTTTCCTCCCTTACTCCCTGATTCTCATCTCACCTCTGCATCTCCCTACCTAGCATTTTAATGAGGCTTCCTCTAATCAGGATGTATTTTTGCAAGCTCTTGCTTAATTTCTGTATTTGGAGTTGGCTGATATCCCAAAACATTTTATTATTGTCTAATGTCCAACCAGACATGGGTACAGCGGAATGAGAGCATAGGAATCATAGAGAAGTGGAGGAGTAATGCGCTGGTATGATTCTGAACAAGGCAGTTCTCCTGCCGCGTCAGAGCCTTCATTTGTGGAATGATAAAAGCATTTGCCACCAATCTGCCACATCTGCATTAGTCAAGAGTCCTTTACCTGAACTGACAGAAACCCACTCAGAAAATAATTGAAGCAGATAAATGACATTTACTGCCTCATATCAGTGAGTCCAAGGGAATTTGGGCATGGCTGGACCCAGGGATTCAAATAATATTATCAGGACACTCTCTCTGTTTATATCTCTGTTAGTTTCCTAGGGCTGTTCTAATAAAGTCCCATAAACTCAGTGGCTTAAAACAATGAAAATTTTTGGACAGCAATGTGAATATACTTAATGCCATTTAAAAGCAGTTAGAATAATAACATTTATGTTATGCATGTTTTACCACAATTAAAAACAAACACCCCAGGAATTTATTCTCTCACAGTTCTAGAGGACAGCAGTCCGAAGTCACGGTCCCGTGAACCACGCTCTCTCTGGGGGCTCTGCAGGGGGACCCTATCTTGCCTCTTCCAGCTTCTGTGTTGCCAGCAGTCCTTGGTCTTCCTTGGCTTATAGACACATCACTCCCATCTCTGTTTCCATTGTCACACGGTGTACTTCTCTGTGTGTGTTTCTGTATCTCTATCTTTTCCTATAAGAACACCAGTCACTAGAGCCCACTCTAATCAGTGTGACCTCATCTTAACTATTTACATGTATAGCAGCTCTATTTCCAAATAAGGCTATTCCAGGTAGACATGCATTTTTAGGTATCACTATTCATCGGGTACAATCTCTCAGCCATCTACTTGTTTTCTTCATTTTCATCCAGGCTTTGCAGTGGTTGCAGTATAACTGGAGGAACACCCCCAGTAATTCCAGAAAAAGGTAAAAATCTCTGCCATCTCCCAGCACCGATCCCACACTCTCCCAGCACTCTCCCAGCACTCTCCCATAACTGGACACTGATTGGGTCTGCTTAAATCGGGTGCTCAGTTCTGGGCCAATCACTGTCCAAGGCGATGGGCAATTCAGAATCCCCCGGGGCCGGGCAGGCAGGGCCCTGTGACTGGCACACAGCTTTTCCAGAACCTATGGAGATACAGGACAGACACAAAGAGCAGGTGTTTTCTACATTACTCCTATTTTTATGTTACTTTTCATAAACATAGCTATGTTTCTATTATTAAAGAAAAGGACCTATATCATTTAAAATATTATTTCTACCTACAGAAACTTCGTTAACTGAACATGATGGCTTTGATTTAGAAGGCATTAAATTAGGAGCTTCTTGAGCACTAGGAATAGAGATATATATATATTTGGAAGAGCAATGGATTTATAGCAAGACTATAGTTTATGAAAATCCCCTACTCCTTCTCATTCACATAATTAAGTCAGAAATTTAGAGGAGGGACACTTAGATGACACCACAAGGTGACATGTAGCATTCAGGTGTATCCTGGGCATGAGCATACTTTGTTCAACAAAGACCAAAGCAGAGTCCTACATACTCACCCCTGCTCTCCACCTGGCTGAATCCCATTTTGCAGCTTTTCTGTTCTCATTAAGGAGTCATAGCAGATTCATCCACAGAAGTGCCACCTTCAACCCAGACTTGCCAGAAAAAACTCAGTCACAATTGGATCTGTCCAGCACCTTCTCAAAACACCTCCCTCCTTCTTATTTCTGAAATGTAAGTAGGGGAACAAACCATTATTCCCCTTTCCTGAAGGACAAGATCAAAGGCTTTACCAGAAGAGATTCTGTCATCCAGAGATGGGAAAGTAAATAGATTTCATCCCCTCCAGGGTGACATTTGGGGCACAGGCTAGCAATGTTCTCTGGCAACTTGTACTTCGAATGACTTCTAAATGCTTGCTTATCTCAATGAGAAGATTTATCTAGACAGGCGCGCCTGCTGTCATTTCATTAATTTGCTTAGTCAGCAAATGGAGAGCACCGGCCCATTGGCTACATCTGGCAGGGCTTGCGTATCCTCCGTGGGCGTCCGTTTGCCTGGCCCTGCTTATGCATCCATTAACAACCTGCTTTTCCAGAACCCTGATGTGTGAATGATGGTTTGGACTTAAGCACTGCACAAATAGTTAGAGACTCTATTCCCTGCCCCTGCCTCACCTCCTCTCTTACTAGGAAGAGTGTTATGAAATGGCCTTTTCTTGCTTCATCTGAATGAGCAGTGGTTTTGACAGATCCCACACTAATTTAGGGACAAGCTCCTCAGCAGTGATGAAGCAACTGGCAGGCACAATTCCTTCACCAGTCCCGAGCCCAGATGGTCTCAAACTGTGGTGACTGAGACACCCAGAGAGACCTGGAAGTCCCACTAACCAGAGACAGAGGTCAGTAAGCAAGAAAAGGGGGAGAGGAGATCAGGAAGGAAATAAAGATCATTAATATTGTCAGGGTGTGAAGGAAAGAAAAACTGCCACTGTCAGTGCAGGGAACAGGGAGACCCACGTGCCCCTGTCTGCCAGGAACTTGCCCAGTTCTAAAGCTGAAAGTCCAACATCCAGGAACACCCTCATTCCTGGACAAACCAGGATAGTTGGTCACCCTCAGCAGATATAACGTGGACTTTAATTATTTAGAGCTGTGGGGAATAGCCTGAGATGCAGTCTGGCCTGACTTTGGGGCCAAATACATTTAAAATGTGAAAATTGTCACTTTTGACTATGTGGCCTTGGTCCCAAGTAGCAGACACAAGCGTGCCTGCAAGGGAGGGCTTGGCCTGCAAAGTCGGTCAGGCAGAGACACCCGCGTTCCCAGGAAGTAGCCTGGCACGGCCCCCGGCCCAGGTCTGACTCCTGCACCTTCTCGTTCATCACTCCTCCTCGGACTGGCCACCTCATGTTCCCACTGTGTCTTCTGATCCCTCTGTGCCTCAGGGCCTTGCCCACTCCTCCCCACCCACTGGTCCTTGATCTTAGCCTCCTGGCCAGGCATTGACACTGACCTTGGGCCTGCAACACTCAGTCCAGCGTACAAAGGATGTCTGTTTGGCCAACAAAAAAGCTCTCCTGTGGTTTCTCATGTTCCTCCCGGCCCAGCTTGCAAACGTGGAATCCACCATATGTCAAGATAATTTTTCAGAAGCAAAAAGCAACACATAGGTCTTAGTTTTCCTGCAATGCCTTTTTCTTAATGGCACACAGATTCACCCAATCATTAACTTATTTTTTTAATATTTATTGAGAAATCAGCACATACCAGGTGCTAATATAGGCACTTGCGATATAGCAGAGGATAAGGCAGGCAAGTGCTTTGTTCACGGAGCTTAGGTCCTAGAGAGGAAGAGAAAGATAATAAAAGAAAACATGAACAAATGAACAATAACATTTCAGAAAGTAATAAGCACTGTGCAGATAATAACAAGGGGGCACAACCTTCCTGGAGAGGGGACTTGGCTCACCTTACCAAGGGACCTTCCTACCCCAAGGACTTGGTCTAACTATTCGTCAAGGAACCCTGCACTCCCCCCTGCTGGCCAGGATCCATGGGCCCTACAGACTCTCCGGGGATGGCTTCAGTTTCTCCACAGCCACTGTTTCTGTTTTGCCTCCCTTTCCTCTACCATTGCCATTTGCGTAAACCACTATTCAAAGTGGCTGGGGCTTTAGGGGCTGAGTATCTCTTGGTGAACTCCTTTCTTGAGATGTGCTGGGTCAAAACAGGTCTCTGGAGGCCATGAAGCCTGCAGTTTGGAGCATGGGCCTTGGCATCAGCCAGCCTGAGTTCCCTTCCTTCACCCTTATCTGTCTTGCTAACTGACACTGAGCCTTCAACACCCAACTCAAGCATCTCCCCTGAAAAGCACCCCCTGCCCGTACCCCACCTTCCATGGCAAAATGAGTCCCCAGAAGCAAGATCCTATGAATGCCAAGTGGGCATGGTCAAGTCTTATTAATTTTTTTTTATCAAGCAGAGTGTCTGAAGCATAGATGGGGCTCAATAAGCATTTATTGAACTCATGCATGAATAAATGAGCGAATCTGGAGCTCAGTAAGCAAACCTGGATCTGATAAACCTGGTCCCCCGGCTCATTGCATAGCCCAGAAGTCCATGATGAAAGGCAAAGTAAACTTACTTTTCCAAAAGTCACATTATGCAAAATCAAAAAGCTGGAAAAGCATCTCTTGGGTGGTTCAGATTGGCTCTCCCAGAAGCGAAAAGCAAAACTGTTTTCATCAAAACCACACAAAACCCCCCTCAGTGGACTGCTTTGGAGCATCTATTGATCTTTAAGAAAAGTATAATTTAACAAAAGTGCTGTTTGCAACTCCTTGTCTTTCCTCCTGAATTCCCTCAATGTATTTCCAGCTGTAATGTGTATGCCCCAGTGACAGTAAAACGCCGAGCTCACTGCTGGGTTGTTGGGAGAAAGCTGTCTTCGTAGCTCTCTCTGGGTAAGATGTTAATCTCCAACAGACTGGAATTAAAAGTCTTCCAGGCAGCTCAGATCTCCCTGGCTCTGCTGGATAGAGGCAGCAGTGAAGGTTAACTCCGATGAGCCCTGACTCAAGGCCAAGGTCTTTTGGCATCTCCTGTGGGCTGCTGCCTGCAGAGCAGAGAAGGGGCTTTTCAAAGCTGTTTGAGGAATAATGAAATGTCAGAGAGTCAACACTTGCTAAATGCTTTTTTTATGGATAATAAGAAATCATCACAAATCTCTGATATTGAAGAATTGCAATACCCTTTTGGAAAACTTCTCTCACTGATCTTCGCCAGGGAACGCTAAGAGAAGGTCGTCATCCTGGTTCCAGTTTGCAGAAAGGTAACCCCTCTCTGCTCTTCATGGTTAGGGAAATTGATATTCCGCCTCACCCCCATTCTGGTTAATAGCAAGATGGCTCCAAAATGATGATAAGAGCATTTGACTTACTGTATGGGCTGCGACAAATCACGGACATTCTTTATTTTCAGTGGCACCCAGTGTGGTTGTGAGGTGCAACTATGAAGTTGTGTGTCCTACAAAGCATGTCAACATAGTGTAAAGCACTATACAAATATGAGAAATTATTATTGGCCACCATAAATAATTTTGAAGAAAATTATGCTGAATATCACTTATCTCTTTATTGTCTCATAAAACATTTAAGAACATCCCAGTGGTTCAGTGGTATAATTTTGAACTTTGCTTATTATAGTCATAGGCTGACTTCGTTAATCCCTGAACCTGCAGTCAGATTGCATGGATGTGGTATAGTCATAGGCTGGCTTCGTCAATCTCTGAACCTGCAGTCAGATTGCATGGATGTGGTAACAGTAGGTCTCACCACATGATGGCACTGTTGGTGACATTTCTTTGCCTTGGTTGCTTAAAACAACCCTGACATCTGAGTGGCCCAGGTCAAGAGTGCAAAGGGAGGCTCTCCTGCCACATGTTTAATTATTTAAAAGTTAAATAAATCTAATACACAAAGTAAGTAAAATCTGTTTTCTATCTTGAAGAGCATACCTCCCTAATGAGATGGAAGGCCAAGTGCAGATTGGGAACCCTGAGATCCTCAGAGTTCTAGGCAGAAGCTGGGTTGGCAGCCAGCCTCCCTCCTTCGGCTCCACCTTTCACTGTGAAGAACTTGCACGTGTGCTTCCAAACTGCATTCCCACTCCTGCACCCCTCGGCCTGGGCCACCCTCAGAGGCCAGGCCAGAGGAGAGGCACCTGCGTGCTCTGGAGGCAGGCTCAGGATGGTTGGGTAGGCACATGTGAGGCCCAGGGCATCCACAGAATGGTCTAGAACAGAGGCCAGCAGGCTTTTCTGCAAAAGGTCAGATAGTAAGTATTTGAGGTTTTGTGGGCAATATGGTCTCTGTCACAACTGTTCAACTCTGCTATTGCATCCCGAAGCAGCCATAGACAATACATAAATGAGTAGTTGTGGCCACATTGCAAAAAGACTTTATTTACGAAAGTAGGCAGCAAGTCAGATTTGGTCCACAGGCTGTCGTTCGCATGCATCTGGCCTCGGAGCTGGGGCTGGTGTTGCCAAGCAAATTACAAAACACCCAGTCAAATTTCAATTCCAGATAAGCAACGAATAATTTTTTAGTGTAAGTATGATCCAAATATTGCATGGATATACTAAAAATACGAGTGGCTGTTTGTCTGAAACTCAAATTTAACTGTGTGTCATGTATGTTTATTGTCTGAGTCTGGCTACTCCAGCTGGGTGGGAGCTCTGTCCAGGACTGTCTCCTTGGCCCTGTGGGCTTCGGGCCCCGCAGTGTAGGCTGCAACCAGCGGGAAGCCGAGGGAAGCCTGCGCAGCCCAGGCCCTCGGCCACCCTTGCCTGGGTCTCAGGGCAGTGCCAGATTTTTAAAGGACAATCTTTTTGCTCCCTAAGAGGGCATAGAATGTCTGTTTTGCAACTTAAATATCTGATCTTGTGTAGTTTGGACATTTATTTATTAAACAAATATTTATTGATCAAGTTCCTGGTGTGTGCTAGGTACTGAGGGATACACATGGTACCCCCCACCCAATGAAAAAGACTTAATTAATCCCTGTCTTCATGGGGCTTATACAGGAGGAGACATTACACTAGTTCACATATACATAACAGATCATTGTAAATTGGGAGACTAAGAAGGTAAGAATAGCAAGGGAGATAAGGAAATTGGGAGGCAAGGCATATTGGTTTGCAAGCCCATGCTCAATCCACTGAGCTACACCAGCCAGGGTGGAGGCAAGGTACACTGGCATAGTGATGTTTGCTCTGAGATATAAAGAGAAGAAGGTTCCTGGCAGAGGAAAGTGACTGAGTGAAGACCCCGAGTTGACACCTGAGAGAGGGGCTAAGATGTAGTGCGAGGAAGGGACACGGAGGTGAGAAAGGAGGGCCAGGGGCCTGGCGGGACGGGCTTTGCTTTTTCAGGCCCGGGGAGCAGCTCGCTATTCCTTTCCATTTCGAGTACAGCAGGAAGCCACGCAGGCTTTCACACAGAGGGAATATGATCCAGTTCTCATTTTCAAGAGCTCAGGCTTGTTTCTCCCTGCGGAGAATGAGGGCAAGAGGAAGGAGGGGACTTAGCGTGGAGGCCCCTGCAGCAGTTCTAGAAAGAGGGGATGGAGAAATTGCACAGCTCTGAGAGGCATGTGCAGCAGTGCAGGGGGCGGGGGCGGGGAGAGGGGAGGGACAACACTATCTCCTGGGTTTCTGGTGTTGCCGAGGTGGAGAAAAGTGGAGGTGATGCTGGTGTGGGAAGAAGATGGACAACTTCATTGTTGGCGTATACAACTGGAGATGCTTCTGATTCTTCTAAGTGGACATATCACGTGAGCAGGTAGATAGACTCGTCTGCAGCTCAGAAGAGAGGTCCACGCTGGAAATGCTGAGGAGGAGGTGGTTGGGGCCTCTGAAAGGCATTTAGAGCCATGAGAATAGCTGGGCCCCTCTTGGGGGTGAGGGGAAGAAAAAGGGGCCTGGGACAGATCCCTGAGGCACCTCAATGTTTAGAAGAAGAAACAGCAAAGCAGGAAAACAGGGGAGAGCAGGGCCACAGAAGACAAAAGAAGGGACAGTTTCAAAAAGCTCCATTTCTAACGATTGCTGAAAGCATCCTTTTTCCATTAGAACTAATGGGGCCCTTCCCGATCATGGCTTCTCACCCATCTCTGCTACATTCATGATAGAAATATGAAGTCGGTGGAAAAAGATAGAACACATACATGACTCTATACCCTCATTCCCATTAGTAATTTGCTAAGTAGGCACACACCATTGAAGGAGTGAGTAAAAAGATGAATGAGTGACATTTGAATGAGTGGACAAGTATTTGCATTCTCCTCCATTA
The DNA here is from genome assembly GCA_004026765.1 of Micronycteris hirsuta. Taxonomy (NCBI): domain Eukaryota; kingdom Metazoa; phylum Chordata; class Mammalia; order Chiroptera; family Phyllostomidae; genus Micronycteris; species Micronycteris hirsuta. The sequence continues at coordinate 24,663 of PVJI01001005.1, forward strand.
TTGGTTAGGGAATAGATTCTGAACCTTCCAGAATTTTCTTTAAACGGCAGCCAGTGAAGGGAGAGGCTCCTGAAGCAAATGTAACACACATTGGCACTTCCCAGTCTGGGACGGTTGCCCTCCCTCAGACCCTAGGCAAGCCCACTGGGCTCAAGAGCCTGGGGAAGTCAGTGCGTGTGCTAAACTCGCCAGGATGATGGGTGCCTTGTGTTGTTCTGAATACCTGCAGGGAAATCACAGGGTTCCCATTATTCATATTAGTGACATTTCTCATTCCTAGTAAATAACCTTGTGTTTTGACCTGTAACAGTGTGAAATGCTATCAAGGCTGCACAGAAATTAAAATCCCTTGATGTGGCTCAGAGGCTGCCCATGCAGATCCTGCCCAGGTGAGGGAAGGTCTGCTGGACCCTCTGAAAAAACAAAGGAAGGAAAAGGTCACAGAGGAAGGAGCTATGTGGTGAAATGCCAAAGTACAAGAGTTTATCTAGACCAAAGAGCTACCCTTTACATAAAAGAATTCCAAGCCAAGGGTCACTAGTTGTTCTGGGAGCCGACTACACAAGGAAAATGGAAATGGATGATTAAAAGAAGACCTGGAACAAGAGCTGGTGTGTGGTAGCACTTTCCTTTATCGAACACTTTAAATGCTTTTTAATAGATATCGCCCTATTTTAATTTTCGAGAAACCTGACAAAGTAGGTATGGCAGGGATTAGGGTTTCCATCTGGCAGATGAACAGAATGAGAAAAGCTCAGAGAAATTGAGCAACTTGCCTAAGGTCACACAGCAGCCTGGTCAGGGGCGTGGTTGGGACCCAGGTCTCCTGAGCACAATTTGGTCACTGTAGCACAGTGCCTCTCAGAAGAATATCGGGTAACAACATGAGATCAACACAAGGCCTCATTGACTCCATAAGGAATTTTCTTGCCAGAAGCGAGCAGACTCCTATGGCTGTTGCACGTCTGGTCCAGTAACATTAGGAGTCTGTAGAAATAGAAGCCATCAATTAAGACATCCCAATAGGATTCGGAAATAGGCGTCCTATGGAAAGCTCGCGTCTTCCACAGTGAAGTAATGGCTGTCCGTGGAAGGCATGAGGTAAGGCAGCATCGATAGCCATTTGCTGCTACTTAGCATGCTGCTGTCCATTCCCGGGAAAGGAGAGCCGCAGCTGGGCTGCCCTGGGTGCCACTCCCTGGGACCTGTGAGGCTGGACCAAGTCAATAACGCCTCATCTGCCTCAAACCGTTTGATCCTCACTCCCTAGTCTTTTACAGAAACCTGCGGGAGAGTTACCACTGAACTTCCAGAAATTCAACGCTTGGTGTGGATAGGATGGGCATGAGAAGAAGACGCCAGGGCCCTCACTGAGAATCCCGGCCGGCGCAGGAGCCTAAGGACTAGATTCCACGATCCTAGAAGACAAGGACTCAAACTTGAGGACAAAGAGTGAGTTTTGAGTGTCGCATCTCTTTGGATCCAATGTCCCTACCACAGTCATGCCGAAAGCACTCTGTTAAGGTTTGCTAAATTGAATGATCCTAAATGGATATAAGAGGGATTAAGTGGAGAACGAGGTTACAGTACTCAAGAAGACAGCTTCTCCTATAAAACCGTAAGAAAAAGGCAGACAACTCAGACACACAGGCAAGACACCTCACAAAACCGAGTGTCTACATAACCCATAAGCAAATGAGCAGGCGTTCAGCATGGGTAGTATCAGGGAAATGCTAATGAAAACCACCTGAGGTGCCCCACACTGATTAGAATGGCTAAAATGAAGGGGCCCGACCACACCAGAGGATGTGGGACCCCTAGAAGCCTCACACTCTGTTAACTGGTTCAATTCATTCAACTCATACACGTTGGAAAACCATCTGGCAGCACCTGCAGAAGCTGAACCTATCTGATTCCCATGGCCCAACAACGCTACCCTGGGGTGTGTGCCCCCCACGCACACATACCCGTGTTCACCAAAAGACTCAGATTGGAATGCTCAGAACAGAGGTTTTACAATGGCCCCAAACTGGAGACTACTCCAAGGCCCATCAACAGTAGAATAGATAAAGAAAGGTGCAGTCACACAATTGAATATTATCCAGCAATAAAAATGAGCCAACAGCAATGACATGGTTGAATCTTACCACTATAAAGTTGAACCAAGGAAGCTGGACACAGAAGAGCACATCCTGTGGGTTTACATCAAGTTCAAAATGGGCAAAATGACTCTCAGGTGTTCGGAGTCAACAAGAGCACCCTGGCTGCTAGAGCAGCGCCCAGAAGGAGGGCTCCGGGCCTGCTGGGCATGTCGTTTCTTCAGGGGGTGCTGCTTACCTCGGTGTGTTCAGCTGACGAACGGCCTCTGCACACTTATGATTTATGTATGTTTCTGCATGCATTTTGTACTTGCATGAAAGCTTTTTGGAACCAAAAAAAAGAGCCACATTTCACCAGCATTCCTAATTCTGCTGCTTCTGCTGTCATCCAACCTGGTGCAGAGAAGGAAGAAAATTTTCCATTCCCTCCATCACCACCCATTGTCCATCCTTTTTTTGGTCAATTTTCTCTTTTCCCTTCTCTTTTACTTACTTTCTGACTTAGCTCTTAGCTCTTTTGGAAGGCCTGGTCCAAGGGGAGCTTTGAAACGGATGTGTTGTTAGAAATCTGGGTCCATGGGGGAAGCCCGAGTCACACTTTTAAGTGGCGGATTAGGTCACAGGAGCAAGGGGCAGGGTTAAGCCCTGGAGGCCTTGCACGGGCCAGTGAGGACACTTAGAGCTGCCAGCATCAGGCAGGGCCAAATTTACATTTTATACAGATACCTGGAGCAGCAGCTGTGTGGAGGATGAAGAGGGACAAAACTGGAGCCAGGGAGGTGGCTTCAGAGCTTATTTTAATGGTTTGAGCAAGAAATGATATATGTCTTGAAAATGAGGCTTTAGTTTTTCCTCCTATTCTCTCTGCCTTACCCACATGTAAGTGATAATATGGTAGCAGATGTACACGCCAGGAAAGGGTAGAGGGGGAGGGAGGCAAGGGGTCAGAGAAGACGAGGATGTCGGCAGGGGGGAGTAGTGGGGGACACAGGCATCAGTAATGAACTGTGGCCTGGGATTTATTTAGCCTAGCAAGGGTACCATGAAGCACCCGGTTAAGAGCTTCAGGGAGTTTAGTTCCCCCTGTGATGACTAAAACCAGCTTTGAGAATTAAATATCACATTTTGTTTTTCTGGAGAAGTTTGGTCTTTATTCTTCAAGCACACATTGATTTACGTTCCCTTGTCTGGGCAAAGATTCCCGCCGTTTAACTGCTGCGGCTCAAACAACTCTGCAGCGTGTCTCAGGAGCTTGCTTGTAGGAAGAGCCTGTTTGCCTCCTGCAGCTCTGAGGCCATCGGTCAGACAGAAGGCGCAGGGAAGACCGTCACGCTCACCCCAGGTCAGGAGCCACCAAAAAGAGGCAGGAGCAGGGGTGTCAGAAACCACTCCACGGTCTTCAGAAAGCCGTTTGGATAACCTGATCCCAGACTCTGAGCTGAGTGCACACTGATGACCTTGGGGGCGGCCCAGCCTCAGGGCTGTGGTCTGCCCAGTGCTCACTGAGAGAGTCACCCCTGGTGCCTCCACCCCCACTGCCACCTGTGGTTAGGGCCTCTGTCATTTCCCTGCCTCCTGCCCCCAGCATCACCGCCCTGAGATCCATCCTCTGCACTGCAGCCCAGGTAGTGATTCTAAAATGTGGAACTTGTCGGATCTTGTCCCTGCTTGAAATCTTTCAGTGCACACACAAATACATACTAAGAATCCGCCTGCTGCTAGTCACCCATTTCGCTTGGGGGATACAGCCATCAAAACAGAGCTTGCCTTCCCGAAGTCCGAACCCTTAGAGTGCCAGCTGCCGGCGAGGCCTCCCTGCATCTGGGCCCGCCTTTCTTTCCGGCCCCTTTGTGCCCACCACCCCCTGGCATCTCCCACTCTCGTCTTGCTGAGCCCCCTGTGATCTCCCAGACACAGCTGGCTCTTTCTCACCTCTGGGCCTCTGCCTACGCCCTGCCTGGAGCATCCTTTCCCTACCCATCATGCGGTCACTTGGCTGCTACCTCTCATTCTCCCTCCCTGTCTCAGCTTCAAGGTCACTTCCTCCAGAGAGCTCTCCTTAAATTCCAAAGATATTAGGTGCCCCTACTATGTGTATCTGTAGAATCTTGTGTATTCTTGACTCTCCTTGAAGACAGAGGCCATGTTTTATTTATTTTATATATTTCCTTTTTTTTTTTTTTAGTTTTTTAAAGATTTTATTTATTTATTTTGAGAGGGAGGGGAAGGGAAGGAGAAAGAGAGGTAGAGAAACATCAATATGTGGTTGCCTCTCACATGCCCCCTACTGGGGACCTGGCCTGCAACCCAGGCACGTGTCCTGACTGGGAATCAAACCGGCGACCCTTTGATTTGCAGGCTGGCACTCAAGCCACCGAGCCACACCAGCCAGGGGTATTTTAGATATTTCTGTATACCCAAAGCATAGCACAATATCTGAGACCCCTATACTGCAATATGGTTACATGAATAGAAGTATCCAGTTCAGGCTGGGACATCACACGTGGTGAGACTTCCCTGGGTGAAAACACCATGAGGCAGCCTCTTCTGGGTGCCTGAAGCTTCTGAGGGGCCAGTGGGGAAAGGAACAGAACAGAGAGGCTGTGAAGAGGGATGCTGGGCTGCCACCCCGCCTCCCTCCTGAGTCTCATCTCTGCCTGCCTCCAGACTGCGGTGTGAAGCCAAACTCGTTGTGTGCCCAGGTCCTGTCAGTGCCTGCACTGTGGAAATGGAGTCTTCTTTTCACCAGACCATTAGGACGCTGTTTCTCTCAGCTTGTAGAGTTGTCACAGGAACTCGTGTTACTGGAGAATGTTTTCTGGGGGTCTCCATGCCTAGACGTATGTTCTGGAAAACAGAAGGGAATGAGAGAGGGGATGCAGCACTAGGTCGGGGTGGGGAGCTAGCGTCCTTCAGCGCTTTCATCCTGGTAAGCGTTTTTCAGGTCTGGTGGTTTGGGCACCTATTGGCAAGGCTATTTTAAAGCACATAAACTCTGAAAATAGATAGAGGAGGGCTGTGGTGGAGGAAGTCTGGTTTGGCAAGGACTGCGCCTCGTGATTAGCATTGTCACTGTAGGGCCCTGCAGCTGGGAGGAAGCTGGAGAAAGACGAGGTTGGGGAGGAAAAGCTTTGCCATCAGGGAACTCACAGCTTACACCCTCAGGCCTCCTCCCTCTACCCTGGAGGGTATTCATGTTGCCCACCCAGGGATCTTCTCCTGCTTCTTTCTGGAACCTGCAGGATGGGCCAGCAGGTGGAAAAGCAGTAGGAAGCAGCTTATTTCACTATAAGGGAAAGGTGCTAGCACCCAGCTTACCTCCAGACCGTCCTTATCCCAGGGCTCTCCCAGTACCTGCAAGCACGGTGGGCTCTCCCTAATCCAAGTGGCCTGTCCCTGACCCAGGTGGCCTGTCCCTGACCCAGGTGACCTTTCTCTGACCCAGGTGGCCAGCACCCAGGAGCAGGGAGCTCCTGCCTTCTGCCTTAGTCTCAGCCTACACCTTGTACCATCCTGCCCCACCTGCCTTGTATTTTTGTTCCTGGTCACCCTGAAACCTGACCTCTGACCTCATGCTCTGTATCTGTCTATGCTCTTGTTCAGTGTGGTCTAACCCTTGATACTCCGATCCTGCCTCTCCTCCCCTCAGTGAAAATACTTTGCATTTGTGTCCCAGATTATATGCCCTAGAATACCAGGAATACACCCGAGGCACCTGGAGGGGCTGGCGTCTGGGCCAGACTCCCTGGGTGTGAGCCTGGGCTCCAAGGCTTACCTGCTTTGAGCTGAATCGCCATGGTGAGTTTTGGAGCCTCCCCAGAACTGGCTTATGAAACAGGGATCAACCTCATAAGATTGCTGAGAGAATTCACTGAGCTACTGTCTGTGTAAGTGATTAGCATAGCACCGGGCCCATAGTAGGGACTCAATGAATATTAGATAAAATAAGAAATTCAGCCCCCAGGGCCCTACTGACCTGCAGGAATGAGAAATGAGTGCTTACCACCCATATCCCCAAACATGCAAGATAAAAATATTTAGAATAAGGGAGACTTTCTCTGTCCTGAGCTTAGAAAAAAGAACCAGAGCTCCACAAGCACTCATGGGCTGAGTAAATTCGGCATGGCTGAGGATGGGCAGGGGTGCAAGGGGCCTGAGGAGCAGGGCTCACGGCCATTGGGCAGAGGCTGAGGAAGAAGGTTCTGTGGGTCCAAGCAGTAGGTTCTGTGGCCTCCCCCAGGAACCCAGAGCAAGAAGGAGTGCAGAATGGGCCGCAGCGCATGTTAACCACTGTGTCAGGGCTGCAGAGGCTGCAGGAGGGTGAGGAGTCAGCCGACCATTGCCGCCGTGAGAAAGCTTGTGAGGATCGCAGAGGTGCTAAGCAAGAGACACTTCTCAGGTGTCCTGTGAGCCACACCCTGGCAAAACCAGGCCAAAACTTGGCAAAACCAGGGGCATTTTCAGTGGCACCTGCCAGTGGTACTTGTTGTTTTCCCTTTTTCCTGAAGTTCAGACTTGAATCTGGGGCAGCAAATGCATGTTCTGCAGGCCCATGACTTCCCCGCCCTTTTGGAGACCTGCCTTCCCTCTGACTGCCAAGCTCAGCAATGGTGGGAGTGCCAGGGAGGGCGGATTCACTCAGCCCAGGAGCTCAACTGTCCTTGTCACCTCAGTAAACTGGAAACAGCTGCTGACTCAGGCTGGCGCTAAGGCCTGCGGCCGGCTGGCCTGGGGACGGCCTCCCCTGGGAGTTCCACGTGGGGCGATGAAAACATGGAGGTGAACATGAAGGGTCCCCCCAGGACAGTGGCCTGCTCCTGCCGGTGCTGGTCTGAGGGCAGACAGGGTATGAGACGAGGGTATTCGTTGGGATAAAGGCTGGGCTGCTCTCACAAAAACACCAATGACCAGTGGCTTAAAATAGACACAAGTTCTTACTCTCACCCCCAACAGTCTGGAGCCAGTGTGGAGGCTCCAGAGCATGGGGGCCCAGCCTCTTCCCCTCCAACTGCTCCGTTGTTCCTAGGGTGTTCCACTCACCCCCGGCCCAGCCCGTGGGCGGCAGGAACGAAGTGCAGAGCTCACTCCCGGGCACTGCGACCATCCCTGCGCTGATACGTCTTCTATCTCTTCAGCCAGAATTTAGTTGTGAACCCTTCAAGAAAGCCTAAAAAACATTGTTTTTATCAGGGGCAGAAAAAGAAAACAGGTGGGAAAAAATGACAGTCTCCTGTGACAATGACCAGTTCAGAGCCCCAGCCCACAGGGACCTTATGAGGCAATGCATAACAAAGGAAGGACCATTCAATCATTTGCTCAAGGAACATTTTTATTAGGGCTTATGAGCATTGAGGAAACAGAAGTGAAATTACCATCCTTACCTTCATCAGGTAAGGGGGAGAAAAAAATCATCTAATGTGCTTTGTGATATAAGGGAACTAATTGTTAATTCCTTAATGCATGTCCATCACTCCCCTGTTACACAGCGGTCAATGCACCAGTCCCAGGGAGACCGCGACTGAGGACACACACCCTGCCCTCAGGCTTCTGACTCCTTAGAAGAGGAAACAGACACTCAATGGGCCAACTACAATGTGAGTGGTCAGTGCTCTGATAAGTGTGGGGACCCCGAACAGCCTGGAGGTCTTGACGGGACCGAATACTTTGGCATCAGTGAGACCCCAGAACCTTTGTCCAACCCTGGGGAATGACCCCTCAATTTCAATGACTGAAATTAAATTTCTCACAAGCCCAGCTGAGAAGATTAGAGTTAGATTTAAATTGATTTTTTAAAGAATACAGAAATGAGATATTTCTTGCACACTCAATTATACACTAAGAATTATTCCCACCACACAAAGTTCAGCTCCAGGAAGCTATGTGTTGCGGAGGCAGAACTTTGGAGATTCCCAAAGGCAGGAGGTGGGCTCAGTGTCCTAAGGATAAACAGCAGCAGCTCCTTCACCGCCCGTGCATCCCAGAACTCCACAGTCTTACCCCTGTCCGCCAAGACTCTGATGGCTGTTGGGTGGTGGTGAGGTCCAGGCTGTGTACCCTGAGTTGCCCGCTCTTTTTTGAAGCTCCCCCAAAGACAGAATCCACAGCACCCAGATTATTTGTTGTGAGTTTTATTATCTCAATGGCCAAAAATGTGCTTTGTCCCACTGAAATCACTATCACCTGAATTAAAATCCATTTTCTCTCATTTGGACTTTGAAGCGCTGACATAACCATAGTTTATCATCCTAAGTTGTGAGAAAATGTTTTCTAAGCTGTAAAGACTCATAAAAATATGAAATGGTGTTATTTTTCTCATACATAAAACCACATAACTGGTGAAGTGAAAACTAAACTTTATTGAATAACTAATTTATGCTATGCTAAGCACATTACATAATTTATCTACCTATAAACCTACCATGGCTCTGTAAAATTTTACTCATTTTACAGATGGGAAACTGAAGCACAGAGAGGTCAAATAACTTCCATGTGGTCACACAGCTACTTTGTGGCGGAGCCAGGACTGGAACCCAAATCTTTGTGACTCTTCATTCTTTTGTAATCCTAGAACACTTTAATTGTCATCCATAGCCTTTTGGTCTTTAGGTTAAACAATTCCAGTTCATCTAATTTTTTTTACTCTTTTTATAATGGGTATTTCATCTTATAAAATATGATAGTTTTTGAGGAAGAACACAACTGTTCTTGGTGACCATAAATATGTGGAGTTATCTTAGGAGCTCAGTATGTTATAATCTCCGAGATTTTATACAAATCATAAGATCTCACTAGTACTGGAGTCTTACAGTAATTGTGACCAATTTAAGCCAGCAGGGTCACATGAGAGATGCTTAAAACAAGAATAAAGATACATATTATCAATACAAATTTATTGTGTTGTGATAAAAAGTGGTTAAATGTCCTTTGAAAGACTTTAAATGATATTAACATAGAGTTACATGAAGGTAGTAGAAATGATGGCAGTTGAGAAAAACATTTATCCATCCATCACTCTGTTCATCCATCCAAATATTAGATTATCACCATGTTGGAAACTGGAGTTAGGTACTTTGGAAGACACAAAGTGTGTGTGTGTGTGTGTGTGAGAGAGAGAGAGAGAGAGAGATGTTTGGAGAAGGGAGAATTATTGCATCCATTTGTTGTATGTGCTTAATTTTGCCTCCTCACCTTGATTAGGCCAACTTTATCCTATGCTTTTTATTTGTCTAACCATAAAAAAAACAAATTCCAATAAGGTGGCATCTTACAATATACCTGACCCATTACTCCCCAAAACTGTCAAGGTCACCAGAAACTGTCAAGGTCATCCGAAACAAAGAAAGTCTGAGAGACTGTCCCAGACAGAAAGAGACTAGGAGACATGACATCGTGGTATCCTGGATAGATCCCGGGACGGGAAAAGGACATTAGGTTAAAAACTGAGGAAATCTGAATAAACTGCGGACTTCAGTTAATAATAACCGTTTTCTTTTAAATCACACAAGTTCTAGTAAAATAATATTGTCATTCCTTGTCACAGGTAGGGACGGACCCAAGCATTGAAATAAAGAAACCTTCTGAGGTCACAGTAGGGCGGCAAATGTACAAGAGCCCGAAGCCTCAGCCCAGCTTGGCCTCCAGCTGTGATCGCAGCCTTAGAGCCGTCATTGCTCAGAGGAACACAGCGTGAGCCCTCAGGCCAGTGAGAACCTCAGGTCCTTGACCACAGCAGGGTCTCCCACAGATGTAAGCCCATCCCGGCCCAATTGTTTTAAGCCATTTCTTAAGACAAGCCCTTCGTCTCTCATTCACCAACTTTCAAATGCCCATAGATTTTACTTGGCAAGATTTAAGAACAATTCCCTCCACCTTAAGTTTTCCCTTTAATTACCAGAGAGGGAAATGCTGTTATTGGAATCAACCTCTCCGCAGCTCGCTTCCCTCTGTTTGGCAAATTAAAAGCATTTGGATGAAACTCGTCCATGGGCCCCATCAATAGCTCAAGCCATAATTATTCAGCAGGCTCAGAGTTTTTCTCTGCTGACAGCTGTCTGGGTGTGCTGATCTGTAATCATTTCATATGCTCACGCAGCTTGTCGCTCCATGATTGGGATCTGCAGCGAATTCATCTATAGCATCTTTGGGGAAAAAGGGGAATGGACTTGCCTGCATCTATTAATAAAACCTCTCAGGCTTCCACATTTCTCCTGGGGAGAAGCTAACCAGTGGGACTGTTCATTCTCTTACTGTCACCCACCTGATGGAGAGCCAAGGATCACCTTTGGGAGACCACAAAGGCCACCCGTTTTACAGGATGATTGAGTACTATCAGGCTCGAGGTTGTGGATACGGGTTATGTATCTAAGGAGCAGTGAACAATCAAATCTTATTAACTTAGATTTCTCTAATTTCAGAGTGAACTGAGAGTTTGGAAGGGATGTGGACTATTTCTCAAGCAGGTCTTCCCTAAAGGCTAGTGCAACTCAATGCTGTTAACAAAACTGCAAACGTGAGTGTTTAAGATAGTTCAGAGGATTCACTTTCTCAACATCACCTGTCAGTCTTTTAGAAGTGCCCAGTCACACGTAAACGGTCGATCTATTTGTTCCAAATCCTTCCACAGTCTTGTAGCTGAGACACCAAATCCAACCCTGGCTCTGTATTTCAGTAGACAGATGACTTAGCTTTCTTTCTTAGGTGGGTTTGTTTTGTTTTTCTGTAAAATAGGAGTATGTCTGGTCAACTTCACAGAGGTACTATAAAAATAAATGAAATAAAAGATATGGCAGTAAAAATACTGTCATAATTGTAAAAATACTGTCAGTTAATTATTTCACACATTAAAGGAGTATTTTTAAACACCTGTGGTTACTTTTTTTTTAATCTTTTATCTATTTTAGTCTTACTCCACATCCTTGAAAGTGATCAACTAATTTTAAGACAAAACGTAGTTTAAGTTTGGCTCTATTCCAACTCATAAACAATGAGATCTAGAAAGATTGTGTTTTTACATGAAAGGAAACATAAAAGCACTAGGACCTATGTAAACCAAGCCCAGGTTGTCTGCACCAATTACACTGACCTTTAAGTATTTGCGGAGACTATACCAGTTCAGAGGCACTGAGATTCTGCTAGGGCATCTTATTATGAGTGATGTCGTGAATGGACTGCCCATTGGATTCAATGCTGAGAAGCATCCAAAATCATGGGTGCTCTCCTTAAGAGGCTGAGGTTTCTGATAGGATCTTATCGTTTTTCTGTAGGAGAACATAGGTTGAAGACTAGGCAGGGCACAGAACCCACTTACGGATGGAATCTCTTTCTAATCCTTTTAAAAGCCTCTGGGCTTCACCTCAGTCATGAACACTCTCCCCCACTCTTCAATAAATGCCTGCATGCTCAAGTCCTCTGAAAGCAAGCTGCGCAGAAGCCTCAAATGCCCAAACCAAAGGGTGACATCACTGGGTGCTGGTCTGAGCCCCTCACTCAGTGTTGGACATACACTTCACCACACCCTTGGAAAAGCCACATCAATGCACCTTGACAACATTCTTTTGTTTCCTCAAGAACTGAACCACCTTGGACAGGGTTCAGGAAGATCCTACCTCATACCAAATCCTAGGACCATTCCAGCATTGTGCAGGTGGACCTATTCCAATCTGCAGAGATCAGTCCTAATCATCATTATTGTTTCCATATGGTACGTTTAATCTCCATCCGCTACCATCAAATTGTTTTAAATTCAACGTGAACAATATTGCATGTATTCTGAGTCACTCTCTCGTTATGTCACAGGACAAATTAAAGCAAACCAGTCAAATGTGTCTGGAAACAGAGTGGATTGGGAATAAGTGTCTCCTTAAATGAAAGAGATCAGGAAAATGGATGGTTCCAAATCAGAGCAGGAGCCATACTTTATCCTGGAAGAATTATTAGAAAGAAAGGGACATACATATATTTCTGTTGACACTGTATATTAGGTGAACTTTCTAAACCTATTTGTCAGTATTAAATAAATATGTTCAGAGTTTCCTGCCGTGTCCTATATTTCTTCTGGTTTTAAACCAAAGGGATTACGACTCCTAATTAAGACACTGGAGGAAGGCCCCATTAGTTTTGCCAGCGCAAATTAGTTCAGAGGCCCAGAGCTGCTCCTTTCTGTTTGCTGGTACGGGAGGTTTGTTTGATCTAACATGATTGAGGAAATGAAATATCCCTAAGACAAAGAACCAACATTGCGCTTCCGGAGAGTGGCCGAAGGGAAATTGGAAACTAATGCACATTAGCAGCGGGCCCGAAACACAACCAGAAGGAGAAACGCTGTTTAGTGGGAGAGGGATGTGACTAGACTAATCCTGTGGAATAGATCGTACCTTTTTCTTCCTTTATTTTTTTAAGAAATCTAAATGAGACAGAATTTCAATTTTCTATCAAGGGCCCATGAACTGGGAACATTATCTTTCCTTGCTTCAGTACATGCCAAGTTTTTATATGCATCGTCTTGTTAATATTCACAACATTTCTATGGAAAAAGTTATTATCGCCCCTATTTTCCAGATAAGGAATCTCATTCTCCAAAGGTAGATACTCATCTAAAGTCAAGTATTCTCAGAGACACTTGGTTAATGTTTCTGATTCTATCGACTCTTAGGCGCACGGTTAAGTCTGAAGAGAAGAAAGATCTTGGTCAAGGACAGAACAGGCCTGTCCAGTTTGGGTGTCGCATTTGGTTGAGTTGGGTTGGGTTCCCATTCAGTGGATCTGGTCAGGCCACACTGATTCTTCAAGGTCAGAGGGAAAATGAGCAAGATGCAAAGCCACTCCAGTGTCACCAGCTGCAGGCTGACAGCAGGCGCAGCCCAAAATGCCTTCCCCTCGTCCCAGTTTGGTCTTGCTTCTCCTCTCTGTCAGCGCTCATTTCCCCCTTTTCCCTGTCTCCTGGGAGCGTGCAATCCTGCACCTACTAATTCAAGACCTAGTGGTCACTTTTATAACACGTGCTCAGCAAATTCAGTTGTTTGTTTTATTTACATAATGATAGTCAGTAAAAATGGAAAATCTTATGTTGGTCAAGGGAAGGAGAGATGAGCTCTGTGTGGTGAGTGCTGCATCGTTGGGGCAACCGGTACCTGTGTCGCAGGATTGTGTCTCATCCCATAAGGGTTGATCCCATTTTATGTCTAAGATGGCCAGACAAACTTTGAGAAGGAAGACCATGAAAGATGGTTTGCTTTAACTTTTGTCAAGGCAGGCATTGTAATGCAGAGCAAACCCAAAATGCCGAGTTTCTACTACCCCAGGACCCTGGGACCTTCATGATTGGTGAGCCAAAAATGCAACACGCACACACACATACACACATGTGTTTATATCACAGATGAGATGCTGTGAATGGTAAGGTCTGGGTATCCATGGGTAACTCATAATGGAGTAAAAACAGGTGGTAGTTTTGTGTGGACAAAGAGGTTTTGAAAAATTAGTCTATCACTGTAGGATCCAGCAATCCTGGAGGAAGATTCAGATAATATCAATTATTGCCTCTTCTGCTAGTTACCTCATAGAAGCACTGATTTATTGATCATCATGTGACTTTTGGCAAATATGTCTGTCAGGACAGGCTATGACAATGTCTCAGATGTGTATCGTTTTAAGGGTGCCATGGATTTGTTTTAATCCAGTATAGTAAGACACACAGACCTGGAAAGGATTGCCAAAGAGGAAGAATTTCTCTTTTACTCACAGATCAATAGCTATGGGAGGCATGGCGTGCCATGCAGGGGTGCCTCATGGGGAAGCACCAGTTCAGGCAGGAGGCAGGTGCGAGGGGAAAATGAGGACAAGAGTCTCTGTGTGGTTTCCTTTGGAAGGAACAGGTGAGGCCGAGCAAGCAGACTTATGACTGTCTACCTTGAATAATTTCACGAGGCTCTGTGGTGGCGGGGCTGTCCCTAGGGGACTAGTGCAGAGAAGGCACAGTGGCCCTGAGTGTGAGAGCCAGTAAAGACGGGGGTTCAGGGTGTGGGCTCTGAATGGGTTGGTTTGCATATGAGAGAGTGCTCACAGGTGAGTTGTACACTATGTCTAGGAACTGGCTACTCCTGGGAGGGACAGTCCCTCTTGAGTCAGGAAGGCCCCCAAATATAAAAAATACAAAACATGAAAAGACGTGGTTCATACATGCGTGGCAATTGTACTTCCTACAGTTCTGAAAGGCAGAGGGAAGGCTACAGAGGTCTCATGTATGTCGGGTGGACCTCGACGGTGATCCTTCATTGTGTAAAAGAAGGGTTAATCGTAGAGGGGAAAGCACCACTTTTTTGTTCTGTTTATTTATTTTTTGTCAAATGTACAATTCAGTAGTTTGAAGTATATTTACAATTAGTGTAACCACCACCACTATCTAATTCAAGAATATTTTCATCATCCCCTCAAAGAAACTCTGTTCCCATGAACAGTCCCCCCACTCCCCCTTACCCCAGCTCGTGGCAACCGCTACTCTACTTTCTGTTTTGACAGATTTGCCTGTTCTGGACACTTTATGTAAATGAAATTATATGTTATATAGCCCTTTGTGTCTGATTTCCTTCACTTAGCATAATGTTTTCAAGGTTCATCCATGTTGTTGCATGTATCAGTACTTCATCCCTTATTATGGTCTTGTATGTTCCCTTGTATGAATATGCCACGTTCTGTTTGCCAGGCATCAATCCACGGGCACCAGGTTGCTTTTACTCTTTGCCTGTTGTGCATGACGCTGCCACGGACACTTGTGTGCAAGTTGTTATGTGGATGCGTGTTTACATTTCTCTTGGATACAAGCCTAGGAGTAGACTTGTTAGGATGTACACTAACTGTATACTTAACTTTTTGAGGAATTGCCAAACTGTTTTTCAAAGTGGCTACACCAGCAACATATAAGACTTTCAGTTACTCCACATCCTCGCAGATGGTCACTGACCATCTCTTTGATAACAGCCATTCTAGGGGGTGTGAAGTGGTGCTTCATTGTGCTTTGATTTGCATTGTCCTAATGACTGATGATGTTGACCATCTTTTATGTGAAAGCTCTATTTTTTATGCTAGCTTTTCTTAATACACCAAGACTATGTAGCAACTGGGGGAAAATAAACAAAAAGTGCAAAAAAATCATTAATTTTACAACCCAGAAATTAGTATTAATAATACTTTTCTATGTTCTTCATATTCTTTCTAAGAAAGAATATAAAAATCATCTGATATGTACTATTTTCTAACTTCCCTTTTTTCATTTAAGATATATTGTAAGCATATTTTCATGTTAATACCGATTTTCTTTTTTTTTCTTTAAGATTTTATTTATTTATTTTTAGGAAGGGAAGGAAAAAGAGAGGGAGAGAAACATCAATGTGTGGTTGCCTCTCACACACCCCCTACTGGGGACCTGGCCCGCAACCCAGGCATGTGCCCTGACTGGGAATGGAACTGGAGACCCTTTGCTTTGCAGTCCAGTGCTCAATCCACTGGGCCACACCAGCCTGAACCTATTTTCTATAATATTATTTAAATGGCTGCATATTATTTCTCTGAATGCATTTACCAGGATTTATTTACCCAATCCACTATTTTGGGAGGTCTAAATTTTTTCAGATTTTGTGCTAAGATAATTTGGCAAATAGTATCCTCGTAGTCAAATCTTTATACTAGTAAGTTATTCATGCCTTAGTATAAATTTCCAGAAGTCAGGCAGTATGCAAAATACTAATGCCAATTTGTGTATTATCAGTTGCCAAACTCTGTGCTTTGTTGAGTCCCACTTTCTAATTCCACTTCAAACTTGAGACTGAGGATGTGGCTGGCCAGCTCAGCTGGTTAGAGAACACAAATAGCAATGCCAGGGCTGTGGGTTTGCTCTCTGCCTGATAAGCCTTGAGTACTCCTTTCCAGCCAATTTATAAATGTCCCTCACAGAGCATGAGTCAACAGGAAGAGGGCGAGTGGTCATATTAGTGCATCACCTTCAGGTCTCACTCATATCACTTCCTACGGGAGGCTTCCCCTGGTCACCTACTAAGACAGACCAGTGGGTTTTGTCAACCTTGGCCATGAGCTAGAAGCTCTTCAAGGGACGGCACAACATCTAACTTGCTCGACCTGGTGTTTCCAATACTTGCATAGCATCAGAAAAATATGTGTGCTGAAGAAAAGGGCAAACAAATTAATACTGTTGAGAGGAAGCTTAAGTAATGTTGAGCTGCCCACAAAGAGAGGCACAGCTATTCCTGATGACTGCAAATAGAGGCAATATAATGGCCCAACATGTCAGCTCTCTGCCTGCCGAGAAGGCAGGGAACTAACACAACGGTGTGTGCTGTGTGCTGTGTGCTTTGCACACAACATTGCATTCAGGCCTCGCCACAGAAACTCCGATAGGGCAGCAGCCCTTATCCCCCATTGTGGAGAGGAGAACCCTGGGAGTAGAGAAATGTTATTGCTCTCCCAAGGTGCCCCACCTATAACAAAGAAAAGTCAGTATCTCACACCAGACCTGTCTGCCTACAGAGTACCTCCTTTCTTGGCTACCTGATCACATTCCATTTATTCCAGAAAACTGAGAACCAAATCTAACCTTGTGTATTCTGAGCAAAAAGCTGTAAGGCCTTTTACATGGCTCCAAGCATGACCGACATTGTCCCAAAATAACATTAGGTCTCATGTTATCATATCACTGTAGAGATGCCGAGTAGAGACGGCCTGACCAGTCTCGAAGGGCCTCGCCCTTGAGGGCCAGTTCTGCTTATGCTCCCGTCAAAGGAGCACTTATTTAGGACATGGCCCTGGCGACTCCCAAGCGCTAATGGCCTAAGTTAATGCACAGGCTGCGCAGCCCCTCACCAGCAGTCGGCGGAGCTATATATATCTGCCAGCTCACTCTGAGAGCTGGTTCCCCTTCAAGTAGATTTGTGACTCTCTTGGGCCCTGTAGGCACATTTAAACAATGTAAGGAGATTAACCACTCAGCCAAAGAGACATTTTTAATGTCACCACCATAGCATTGACTTTGTCTACTTCAAACATTCTGCTGGCAGAAGTTCATGCCGCATACATCAGAAATGCTCTTTCTCACACGTCAGTGGCATCTGCCAGGGGAAGTTGCTTCCAGGACCCATCTAACTGTGAGACCCCTGAGTGAGTCCGAGCCTAGCAGAGCCTGGCCAGTCTGGCCCACTGTGGCATCTTTCCCGCTTTGAATGGAGATTAATCATTCCCACCCAACCACAAACCAAACAGTGAACTTGGCCAAGAGGCTGTCAGGCCTGAGGTAGGCCATCACCACCCCCTCCCCAAGAGGATCATGAGGATTTCTCTTTGAGTTCCAGGGTCTTAGAGCCACAATTAGACTTTTAAATTTTGGGGGTGTGTATACTAAGCTACTTTACTGACAGATTTTCAAGGGGTCATGAGCAGAGATAGGGGGTTGGAGAGAGGGGCTGGGGAGACCCGCCTTCCTCAGTCTGGCCAGGATCTTCAAAGCCTTTTCTGAGACCAGAATTAAGGCTGAATGCAACTGGATGGGACTGGAAGGGGAAAGTTGCAGACATCAGCCAGACCCATTACCCAACCTTGTAAGTGCTTAGTGATCTTGGCTACTCCAGGATCGTAAAATTCTGGATCTCTTAGTCAAAAGCAGAGAAAAAAGGGGGAGGGAGGAATTAATTGAGAAGTTTAAGAAAAGTGTGGTTTTTAATGGATTGATTTTATGTTACCTCTAGTCCGTTCAATAGAATACATTTATGTGAACCATTATTCATAAGCACTCACAGATAACAATTATAGTGAAGACAACATAAATCTTCCTGATCTAGCAAGGGAGTGGTAAGCTGCAGAAAGAGAAGGGAATGGTTGACGGGCCCCTTAGGTCACTTGAAATTATGAGAAAAACAATTATTCTTACTTGGCTTTAGAATTTAGAGATACACAGTTAGCTACCATTTTGGCCTCCAAACTTTTTATTATTTATCCCATTTGTGAAATATTTTAAGCACACATCCCAGTATGTTATATGCATGCCCTACCATACTGATCTATTATGTACATTCTAAAACATATATAAGAAATTGAAATCAACATAGCATCAGAGGAAAATCAATAGACATAGATGTTACAATGTTTCTCCTTTCCTCTCAAAGGGTCATCTAGGCACCTGTGCTTGTGCAGATTTCTGCTCTAAATCTCATGCAGTCTGTATTACTTTGCGAGGGCTGCCATAACAAGATACCACAGACTAGTTGGCTCAAACAACAGAAATTTATTTTCTCAGTTTTGGTGACTGAAAGTCCAAGATCAAGGTGTCAGCAGGCCTTTCTCCTTGGCCTGCAGAGGGCCACCTTCTTGCTGCCTCTTCCCATGGTGCCCCCTCTGTGCACGCACACCCCTGTTGTCTGTGCGTCCAAATGTCCTCTGTGTGAGGATACCAGCGGATTGGATCAGGGCTCAGCCAACAGCCTCGTTGTCACTTAATCACCTTTTCAAAGGTTCTAACTCCAAATGCTGTTGCATTCTGAGATACTAAGGGACAGGCCTTCACGTATGAATTGGGATGGGGGAAGACACAATTCAGCCCGTAACTGAGCCTCTTCCAGATGCTGGTCCAATGGCCTAGGAAAGCCTGATGTCTGACACTGGGGCCAGGGGGAGGGTCTCAGGGGCCATTAGCTGGCCACTTGCCAGGCCACTGGGGGGTAAAGCTGCCCCTATGATAACTCTAGAACCACCTCTCCCAGAAATCAATGCTGATCCCTCTAATATCAGGTAATGTCAGGCCGCTGGCTGACTTCTCAGAGGTGACAGATCACTTGCTCTCCTACCTCACCAAGGGGAAATGCAGGAGAACCCTTAAGAGCTTTGGATAGTGCTGGACTGGCCTCCCTCAGACTCTCCCAACTGCAGAGGCCCCAGCCAGGACACTACAGAGTCTGCCATTGGAGATCTAGCGATGAGTCTAATCCATACACCTCCTTCCAATATGGTAACAAGGTAGGGGCCGTGTGCAGGGCTGGCCCTTGGCAGCTCTTTCAATGCCTGTCCTTTCATGTGCTCTCTTGCCTCTTTGAATGTCGTCTGGCCCTTGGATCTTTTAGGGACCTCACTAGCTTCTGGGACTCCTTAATTTATATTCCCAGGGCTGTTCCTTTTTTTTTTTTTTTTTTAAGAGTCTCTGTTGAATTGAGGGAAAAGCCATCAAAAGGAATTAATCCCTAACACTGGCATTTTGGACATTGGGATTCTAGGTTAGGGAAATATTTGAGGGGTAGCAGAACTTTTCTTGGCCTTTCAAACCACCCCTTGGTGAGGGATACTGATTCCAACTATTCCCTTATTAAAAGTCACTGCTTCCTCTAGGAACAGCTTTTGTTTCCTACTTCCAAAAGGGAAAAGGGCTAAAATCTGAGTCCAAATGATACTGATTCCAAGGTACAAGGCAAGTCAGAGCAGTGACCTCTTTGGGTAGAGCAGGGGACAGATGAAGGGAAGACAGGGCTGAGTGGAGGGTTAGATGAAGCCTCTGGAATTCCACTGCCTGAGCATGATGTCTGGGCCTGCCGCTTTCTACTCGGCTACTTACCCTATGCCTCAGTTTCCTCATTTTGAAATTGAGATAATGCTAATGTCTGTCTTGCAGCACTATTAAGAGTTTTAAATGAGATAATACCAGTAAAGTGCTTAGCTCAGTGCCTGACATAGAGTAAGTACTCAGCAAGTGTTAGCTGCTGTCATTGATGAGGGTTTGTCCAATCGGGAGGCCTTGGATCGGGCAGTACACAGCAAGCTTGCCCCGCCTTCAAAAGTGATGGGGACTGAGGGGAGAAGGACCTCAGAGAATGATTTTTTTCTACCATAAAATATACATAGTACAGCGAGTATTTTGAAATATTTAATGCAGGGTAGTGGAGGCTTTTTAGAGCAAGATGGGGACAAGCTCTAAGAGGCACATGCTTATTTTGAATTCCTGGCAATACTGTGAAGGGATGAGGTGATCTTTGTCCCAGGACATTAGCATTGGAGGGGCGATGGTGATAATGAGGAGAAATTGGCCAGGAAAATTTTCACCTTGAAATCAAAGCCCAGATGGATATTAAGCACTGGGGACCATAATCTCCTCAAAGAAACTGACAGCGATATGTGCTCTTCCCCACAAAAACCTCACATGCACATAAAACTCTACTGAGAATTCCAGAGTCATCCTGGACCGCCTGACCCCCATCAGTGAATCCTGAAGGAATCTGTGATCCCAGAGTAAAATTTTCTCATAAGAGAAAAAAAAAAAAAGTCTTTAGATATACAGGGCTTGATGTCAGAAAAAATTTGGAAGCAAAGGCATCAGGCTGAAGTGCTGAGCCAGGACAGCAGGGTCCTGAGGAAGCCCCCAGGGCTGCCGCCTGTACCTGCCGTGGAGTTTGAATCCAACAACGGCCCCCACCGTGGAGAGAGTTAAGTGGACCCCTAAACCAATGCTGCGGCAGACTCTGAGGTCTAGGGTGGGCAAGGTGGGTATAGAAAGGAGGAGGGCTGAGCAAGACACAGTGGCCATTCGCCTTTGGTGGAGAAACCTCCCCGGTGACATGACGGAGCAGAGCAAACCTGAAAGCAGCAGCAGTGGAAGTCTCTGGGGCACCATCCCCAGCCTTGCCACCGTCACTGCTCTTCACATGCATGGGGTTCTCAGGAGTCCCCCTGAATCCCGCCCTCTCTCCCACCCTACTTCCCAGCTATGTCTCAAATCCATCCTGTTCCTGCATCAGCCCTTGTCCCTCACTACCATGGCTTACCCAGACTCCTCTGTGTCTTTCTGCTGTGCCCTGTGGCTACTGTTATTTACACCCCACACTCAGCCAGCATGCTCTTCTTCCTCAGTGGGAGATCGGATTTTGCCCTCAGAATAACATGCACTTCCTAAATACAGCTGTGATGGCCTTGTCCCCACCCACCCTCCAGCCTCTTCTGCCCAGTCACAGCAAGGCCACCCCGAGCCTGAGCACCCTGCGGTCCAGCCTCTCCTCAGGCCCTCAGAGACCTTAGCCATGCCCACCCCCTGCCTGGCCAGCTCCCATGCATCCTTTAGGTCTCTGGAGATTGTCTCTTGTCGCCTTCTTTAGGAAGTCTTTGCTACCTTCTCCTCCACCCCCAACACCACTTACCACGACCCCAAGCTCCAGCCAGCAGAGCTATTGTCCTTGCAGTCCCCTTGAGGCATGCTCCCCTGGCCCCAGGCCACTTCCCCTTCAGCCAGTGCTCCCTTAAGAAGCACCCCCAGCCAGTATGCCTTCGGTCCCTGGGTCTGTCCCAGTAGAGATCTCACCTCTCCACTACTCACTCTCTCCAGGCCGGGGCTCTGCCTTGTCGGCCTGTTTTGGCTAGGACTGTGTTACGGCGAGGATGAATGGGTTGACATGCATGACACACTTTGAACAGTGCCCGGAAAATAGTAAGCACAAGAGTTAGTCGTTATTGTGATTGGTGTTATCATCGTCCTCATCATTATCATCATTCACAGCTACGTTCTCAGGGCCTAACACATGGTGGCACTCAGCCAGTTTTTGTTAAAAGAATGAATGGATGATAAAACTCTATTGTGTATCATTGCAGTCATCTCTCATGCTTCTTATTTTAGTTTAAATACCTTTTAAGAATCACTTTGTTCTCCTCAAAATATCTTAGGGATAAGGATTCTGGGCCTGGCAAACCTTGAAACCGAAGTATGGAACAGCCAGTCCAAAGTTACACAACAAGCTGCCAGCTGAGTCTGGGGACAGAGCACAGTGGGTCCAGGTCCTGGCTGCACCCCCACCCCAGGACTAACTTTCCAGGACAGTTTGGGGGGCCCCACCTCCAGAACTCCTCCTTTCCTGATACCTTCTCCAGCCTGGGCTGCTGTGTAGAGGTGGGGGAAAGCAGGGAGCACATACAAGCTGATTGAGATTTCATTAACTTGAATTCATTTGTGTCACTTAATTATTGCAGTCTCAGGCCTGCTCTAATAAATGTGTTTTCCTAACCTGCCGCCTCTGGGCTCTCATTCTAACCATATCTATTATGACTGAATGGTTTCTTGGGAACAGAGCGACCTCCTTGGAATTGCGGGCTAGGTAGGGCATACTAAAGAGCTTCCTGCCCTCAGGAAGAGGGAGGTGGGCAGGCCAGTCCCCTGTGCTCTGGTGACCAAACCCTGCCATTTCACTGTTAGTCACCTGCCAAAACAATGGGCCTGGTGTGTTTACACAGCTGTGGGCCTGGCTACAGCTGAGGAGCTCAAAGCCAGCCTCCAGGAAAGGGCAGGAGCCTGCTTGTGGCTTTCGATATTTAGGCAACTGGAAAAGCTCATCCATCTTGGTCCGTTGGCTTCTTCGGGGGAACATGAGGCCCTGAGACAACATCCAGCAAAAAGCAGCTCCACCTGGGGGATGATTTAGATCCTAGGTCATTCATGCCAACATTCCCGTTCCAAGAGCATTCAGTGCCTGTGCAGGGTTTTGCCTCCCTCTGCTCAATGCTCTGAGTTAAAATTCTTCTTTTCTTTCTCGCCCTCCAGAATAGAGGCACTGGGCAGCAGAAGCAGGTATTTAATTGCAAACTCCACAAACAAAGCAGCTGTCTCTGTATTGACATTTGCATGTCTTTTGTCTTTACAGGCACTCAAACATGTGCGGTGAACAGAGAGTGTATGCTTTTTGGGAAATAGAGTTACCTTCTTAATTATGTTTTTACTTGTTCTTGGATTAAAATTTGTTTGCCTTGTCTGAGCTGACACCAACTTCTGTGGAGAGAGAGGTTTGGAGAGAGCCCTAAGGGAAGGAAAACTGATCTGACGGCAATGAATTGTCTGCCGTGGAGATTCTGGGAGGACGGTGATCTTTGAGGATTTGCCTCAAAGATCTGAGAGCTTACCAGAGGTCCCCACTGCCTCACTCTTAAGAACAGTACTTCCAGGGTGGCAAAGAGATCACTCATCTGTTTACAGGGGGAGTTATTGTAGCTCAGTGAGGACAGGTGTCTCTCCAATCTCACTCATTGTGATGGTGAGTCCTGCAGCAGAGAAATGGAAAGCTGGGATGTGGTCTCCATGCTAGGCCAAGGACGAGGCCCTCTTGGCACCCTCTTTGGCCAGGATTCCCTTGTGGAGATGGGAGCTGCCGCAACAATTCTGGGTCTTACCAACTCTGCCCAGGTAAGTCTTGAAATTCTGCTCTGAATGGGAGACAAATGACTGAGGTTGGCCGCGGCTTCCCAAGCCCTCCCATTGTGGTGCCTGCAAGAGTAAAGCTGTGGCTCAAATGCAGCTGCAGTCACAGCGAGTGTGAAAGCCCTCACGCGGTAGGTCAGACTGTGCGTAGTATGTTCAGTGAAGATGTGCTGGGTGAGCCCTGCAGCCTGGCCCACGTCAACATTCTGCACAGTCATGGTTCTCATTTCTCGATCTGCTGGTTGACTTAGAGGGTCTAGCAGGCAGAGACAGTACAGAAGGTGCTTTTGTGCAAAACGTGCCCTGGAAACTTGAGGTGGGAGTTTACTGGAGTGAGGAATAAACTTCCAGTGTGTTAAGCCACTGCTATCTGGGTGTTTGTTACAGCAACTAGCATTACCTTAACAACTGCGTCTTCGTATTTATGAGGGGGCAGTGACCGATCTTCCTCAGTTACGGCTTCTCCTCCCTCCCGACGGCCCATACCCTGACTCCACAAGAATACTTCTTAGTAAGAAGAAACTGGTTCATTGCATTTGGAAAACAGACAAGACAGTGAAAGAGAAGTTTAATCCTTCCAAGAATATGTTGAAGGGGAAAAAACGTAGGTGAACAGAATCTTAAAGAGATTGTAAGCATCTTATTTGGTAAGTAAGATTGATCTTATAAACCACGTCTTCTTTCTGACGCCACCAGTATATTTGGAAAGTGATGAGCGAAAAGAAAAGACATCCCCCTGCTGTAAAGGAGAAACTGAGGCAGAACGAATGCTTCACTGTGTTGAGAAACCCATCAAGGCTGTGGCTTTTGTGACTCCAACTCCACAGATTGAATGACCTTTTGCAAATACGACTGGTGACATTTCCATTTCAAAGGCAGTGGGTAGCAGGCTCCCCTCTCCCGTGATCCACACGGAGAGCAAGCTCCAACTGGAATCACCACTTTTCCTACAATCCTTCCTCAGTTTAAATTCTGATTAGATAAACCCACAGGTAGGGGAGATAACAGAGGACAGGGCCACAGCTCCTTCCCAGAATAATCAGAGGTGGTGTAAAGAGACAGGGTGAAGGGAGCAGAAAAGAAAGAACAGGAAGCAGCCCCTTTTTCTTGCACAAACCATTCCTCAGGCATCATCAGGAGGCTGGAGGCACTGGGCGGTGAGCACGGACATGCTCAATGCTCTGTGCAAACAAGTCTTCAGTGGGAACCTTCCAGCCCAGTACCTGGAGCCTGCTAAGATTTGGACTGGGCGTGAGTAGAGAGTTGGGGGTGGGTTGTAAAGACCAGTCTATGAGGCTATTTGTTGTCATATTTTACATGAATTACCCTGCAGAGTCTAGGCTGTGTTGTTAGGGAAGATTCAGCCCTTCATAGCCTCCCAATGCCGTCTAACTGAATTTGCAACGTGACAGCAATGTTCAGTAATTCTTCAGTAGCCTCATGCAATCAAGGAATGGAATTTTAATGTTGCTTAATTTTAATTAATTTAAAGTTGGAAAACCAAGTGTGGCTGGTGGCTACCATACTGGACAGTGACTTGGATCAGTGTGTCACGAGTTTGCCAGCGGCGGCGGAGGGAGCGGTATGCCCTCTACAGCTCGTGGGATGGATAGTTCAGGCTCATCACCAGGCACTGAAAATATCCTTGGTAAAACTCAGCTGCAGCACACCGCTGGAAAACAAAGCTCCTGGACTTGCCCCTCATGCGAAAAGCCTGCAGAGAGTGTTTATATCCCTCTCTGCTTCCCTCTCGTTAGCACCGCTTGGGGTTGTTCAGAAGCCATGAGTCTGAAAAAGTATGCAAACACGGATCTTCTTGAGCCCTACCTGCTGGCATAAGAATAAGAGTTATTTAGTCTTTACCAGCAACCCTACAAGGTAGCTATTATCCCCATTTTTCAGATAAGCAAACTGAGGTTCAGGGGCTTGAATAATTTACCAGATGTTCAGCTAGGGATTTTTACAATTTGATTCCTTTATATTCTTCACTATATTCATAAATATTCCATGATTCAAACCACAAATGTACTTTTCTCCCCCAGCCCCTTGTACGCAAAACACCTGGCTCCCTGATCATTTCCTTTCATTTCCCCTCACCACCAGTTCGATGCAGGGGATGCTGAGTAGAAGCAGTGTCTGGCGCCCCCGACTATTAATGCCCAGCGTTTGCATAGCGCTGTACAGTTTACAAAGCATCCTGACCTTTATTATTTATTTGATCTGCCCATACAACATATGGATAATTATCATTTCCTTTTCATGGGGGAGGGGTGGGAGGGTGGAATGGAAGCTCAGAGAAGCTAAGTGACCCCACAGCTAGACAGAGGTGAACCAGGGCTGAGAGCCCAGGGCAGAGACCCCAGGCCTCACTGCGGGGCCTGGGCTCTGCCCGCCTCACAGCAGCTGCCTCGGGCCCTAGGAGGCAGTGATGGACTCTGGGGCAGGCAGTCTTAACCTTGACAGAAGAGTAATGACCCCTTCGCAGCGTAATGTTTTTACACACACAAAATCAAATACATAGAGTTTCAAAGGAAACCAATTATAGTAAATCAAAAAATACTTTTAATCAAATGTGCAATATAGTGTTATCCATGTGCTGCTTTATTACCTCAACCAGTTCTAGTGGTTGCCCTAATAACTTTTGCAAGTTCAAAGCAGTGGTCACGAGAAATGGTATTTTAAGTATGTGCAACAATGGTAATACTGTATGACAATGTCTTCAATTTCTGATGACAACAAAGACACAGCTACTACTAAAACTCTTGTGGGTTTTTTTTTTACCATATTTATAATTAAAGAAAAGACTTAATTTCAGTTAAGCATTAGTGAAAATAAAGATACAAGTTGTTCCCATCTAAGTTCACAGACCCTTTGAATTCCATTCATGGAACCCCTAGAACTAGCCACTTAGGACTTTTCAGTCTGGGAGTTTCAACATTCTCAGACTGGATCCTCCCTTTCAAGCGGCCAAATGGTCCACTTGTACAATGCATCCAACCTTCTCTAACCTCCCTCCTGTAAGACCAGTGGAGACATTTGAGGTTGCTGGTTTGGATTTAGCAAGAACTAGAAATACCATATGATCTCACATTTAAGTGGAACCTAATCAACAAAACAAACAAGCAAAATAGAACCAGAGACATTGAAATAAAGAACAAACTTACAGTAACCAGTGAGGAGGTGGGAGGGGATAATGGGAGGGAAAGAGGGGAGGGTTTTCAGGAACAACTATAAAGGACACATGGACAAAACCAAGGGGGAGTGGGATCAGGGGATGGAGGTGGGGACGGCTGGGGTCCGGGGAGTGGTGGGGGAAAATGCAGACAATTGTACTTGAACAACAATAAAAAAAGAAGAACTAGAAATGTTTTAAGGCCATGATGACCAGCTAAGCTCAACTTTTTAACTTTTAAAAATATGTTTATTGATTTGAGAGAGAGAGAGAAACACTGACGTAAGAGAGAAACATTAATCAGTTGCCTCCCATGTGCACCCCGACTGGGGATCAAACCTGAAACCTAGGCATGTGCCCTGATAAGGGATGGAACCCACAACCTTTGGCTGTATAGGACGACACTCTAACCCACTGAGCCACCCAGCCAGGGTACAAGCTCAACTTCTGATGTGTTATTCTCACTATATTGCCTGACATTCCATCTTGTATCCACATGGCACCTTCCTGCCCAGAGCCCAGGAAAGCATGTCCAAGTATATTTTTGGGTAGTCAGAAGCTCATGGTTTCTTCTTTTATTTTCATTTTAAACCTTCACTTCTCATTTTGACAGTTCAGTGGATAGTATGGTTATCCCTGCTGTATAGATGGGGAAAAAAAGGTACAAAGTGATTGAGTAACTGTCCCAAGATCACGTAATTTCACTGCAAGGAAGAGAATTCAGGACTCCCAACTTTCAAAATCCTATTTACCATGGAGAACTTTGAGGGGTAGAGGTGGAGAAGGCAGACACAGGAAATGAGGTCGGGTAAATGAGGCCAGCCAGTATACTTTTAACAAGAATCTGCTCAAAGTTCCCAGAGTAAACATTTGAGAAAGAGAAAAGAGAGAAAGGTGACCCTGAAGATTTGTCATCTTAAATTTCAAGGATCGCACTGCAGATGGCGGCATGCCCAGACCGGGCTAGAGGGAGATGTTGGATGTCTCTAAGCTTCTCCAGAGAGATTTATAGTAATTTCTTGATGTACCCAAGCAGAGTGACTGGCTGTCCCAAATCATTCCAGAATTCATATAGGAGAACAAACCAGGGAAATGGCGTTTAGACCAACTCAGCCTTGAGTAAATCACTTTATTATTTTTCCCGAGTATCCTATGATGGGCAGGAAAATCACTGAAAGCCTGTTTTTCCTTTCATCATTAGTCTTAGTCCATTAACTGAATGATAAACAAGGATTTAATTAAAAGCCACTGTCAGATTTAAAACTCATGACACACGCCAGGAATAAGTGCAGTAGTTGAAAGGGTCATAGTACAGAGTAGCTGGGGGAATTCTAAGAAAGTTATTAAACTGGAAATTCATTTGCTCCAGTGGAGAAACCCCAAATACTTGATCTTAACCTGTCAAGGATCCTTAATTTGCTTTTCATCTAGTGAGGCATTTGGAAGTTCTCAAGTATTTGAAACAATCTATCACTCCCTATCCTTTTTCTTCTCTCTCTGGGCATTTAGCAAAGAAAGTCTGGATCTAAGATGTGAACATATAATTTGAGTGTGATACAAATAAAACCCGAAATGTCTTTTCCAAGATTGGTATGCAATTATCACCACTGTAACTATCACACTTCTTCAGGATTATACCAATGTCAGGGATTTTTTGGAATTCAAGAGGAAAGACACTTGTTTCCAAACGTTCGTGACAACAAAATCCCACACACCCACAAGAGGTGGAGGGAGGTAGAGTGGAAGGAGTCCCAAGGACTTTCCCAGTGGTTTGGGGGGGTCCTTGTCATATTTGTCATAATGGACAAGGGACAAATATGCATAGAAATTCTTCCTCCTGGGCCAGTGGGAACAGAAACGAACATGGGATTCTCACTCTATTGCCCTCTTCCTGGCAGAGAAGTTGAAGGAAAGGGACTAGGGGAAGTGGAAATGGAGCTGGTTATGAAAGTCTGTGCTATTGTTTGCACGTGTCAGATGCGTGAGACCGACCACCGCCCCACCTATCACAGATGTCACCAACAGGCCAGACACAGCCCCTAGTCCCTCTACACATGCAGCCTCTCCCCGCGGAAACAGGTGTGAGAGAGAGCATCTCAGCCTTTGCACACCTGGCTGTGTTTGCTGTTTCTCCTTTTCAGGCCCCTAGGTGGTGACTGCTGAGATGCCTGCCTTGGATGAGTGGCCCTCACTACCCGGCAGATGACCCTCATGGTCATTATCACATACCTAGCAGGGCGGTCATCACTCAACCATCAACAGGCTTATGAGTGAGGATGCTCACTCATAAGCAGGAAAGCACATCCAAATGCAGGCAAATGTCAGAGACATTATTCTAGGGATAGTGTGGAAATCATCTGATTTTCAAGGTAAATGATGAGCAATTTCATTCTAATTGCTATAAGTGAGGTATTTCTTGCCATACATCTTTGAAGCTGTGGGTCTTGCTTACCTCCATGAATCGCTGCCTTAGATGTTGGAGGGCAGCTTCAGGCCCAGGATAAGATTCTTCAGGCCTCGCCCTACAAAGGTATTGATGCTCGCAGAAGTCAGCCTGATGTCCAGAACACAGTTCAGCAATGTCCGTCTGTCCCTTTTGAACTGTTACCTATAAACAAACTTTGAGACCCTGCTGCAGATAGACACCTAAAGCCCTGGGGGTAGGGCAGCTTTGTCTACCAACAATTCCTCATGACGCACTTCAGATGGTCCTGGGGTTGTAATTAAGAGTGGCCGGGACCTGCCAACTTCTCCTACCCTGATGCCTTCCCTAGACTTCACACACACACAGCCCGCCCCCAGCCCCACACCCTTACATCCCCACATTCCACTGGCTAGCCATAGGTACCCAGAAGGCTCAAGTGAATGCCAAAAAGACAACAAAGAGAAATCTGAAATCAGTGGATGGCTTTATTGCTCCGTGTTTAACCTCAGCATCTTCCGGGCAGGCAACTCTCATTCCCAATTTGCTGTTTACTCTGAGGAATCTGAAGTTTAATGAGGTTCACATGAGAAAGACTCATAAAACCACAGCTGTCCAGTGAATCTTTCCTGCTGGGGAGGTGGGCAGAGCGAGGGTTTAATGGCAGGCATCACCACAGCCAAGGGGGAGGCTCGGTAAAGTAAACCTAGTTTCCTCTGCTGTCTTTGTTTCCTTTCAGTGGTTCCTGGTGGCCTCCTTAGTTGCTTCTGCCAGCGAAGAGAAAAGTTTCCTAAATAATTCAGCATTTTACATGATTCAGCTCATCGTCAAACTCGACCCACGTCAGTTCTGGGATCACAACATTTCAGGCCAGGGTTCCCACAGCGAGGCCAGCTGCACTCTAACCAGGATTTGATGGGGTGTCCTGGAGGAGAACCCCCTGGCAGGTGAGAAGGAATACTAATTGGAAATTCAGGAATAAGATTTTCACTTGCCCAGTGGGCTACACTGGGAAGCAGCCCTTAAAAGGTAATTAAAGAAGTTTCGTGTCCACAGCTCCGTGGG
Source organism: Micronycteris hirsuta (assembly GCA_004026765.1). Classification (NCBI taxonomy): domain Eukaryota; kingdom Metazoa; phylum Chordata; class Mammalia; order Chiroptera; family Phyllostomidae; genus Micronycteris; species Micronycteris hirsuta. The sequence continues at coordinate 54,638 of PVJI01001005.1, forward strand.
AAAGGGGATAGGGCCTCAGCAAGACACAGGCCTTCGGTTTTCTCCTTCCGGCCTGCAGTGAGAGGAATCAGTGCCCTACACTGAGTCTATGACTGGGGCATACCCAGACATGTCCCCCGGGGAGGGGGTGGTGGGGGGGGCGGTTATTTCATGGCGAAGATGGGTGCAAAGTAGAAGCAGAGATGGTGAACCCTGTGGAGCGTTTGGCAGGTTGAGTACCGGTTCAGACCCAGCTGGCCGGACAGCCCCCAGCTCAGGCAGCTTATTTCATGCTGGTTTGGTAGTTGAGGACCACGTTGTTGCTGCTCCTTGGAAGGGGGAGGGGGCTGGGGCTGGGGACTCGGAGAGCTGGAGGGGAGGAAAGGAAAAGAAAGGTGAGGGAGGGCATGCTGCCCTTTCCTGCTCGGGGTCTTTGTACTTAGAACGTGATTCAAGCTTGGCAGGTCGAGGGATGTTTGAGATGGTCAGAGTTACCTGCTGTGCAGAAAAGTACAAAGAATAGGGAAAGCAGAGGCGGTCAGGGTGGGCCCTGGAATGCTGCTGACGAACTGGAGGAAGGCGGGGCTGGAAGGCCCCAGTCTCACCACGCGCAGGCTGGGGTGATGTTCCCACCACTGCCTGCCTGGAGACGACAATTTCACTGCCTTCTCAAAATCCACTGTCAAAAAAGCATGCACTTTCATAATGCTGACAAAGTCCATCAGGGACCCAACAAAAGAGAAAGCCTAATTCCTATGACTAATCTTTGATAATGATTGTGATAGGAATATTTATTGAAAATACAATTAAAACAAAATACTGGCAAGCTATTAAATACAATTTTCTCAAGTGATATCTTTCAAGAAATCCCAATAGGCATCATGACCAGCAGCTTCAGCCCCTCCCTCACTGATGTGGGGCCTGAGATTAAGCCCAACCGGCCTTCCAGTCCTGGAACCCACTGAAATGTCACACGGACTGACACTGGTGGCCACATTCCACCTCAATATGGTCCCCAACAAATGTCAGCCACATTTTTCATATTATTCCAAGAATTTTTATGACTGGCTTTAGGAATGAGTAAAGCACTAAAGGCCATGGTAAACCTTCCTCACTACAGATATCTCGTTCTGAGCATAAACTGGGTTGCGTTTGATCCCTGCTTGACCCCCATGCCCCCCACCAAAATCACCTTTTTTTCCAGATCATTGTGACTTTCTCTTTCTTTTCCCTTCTTACTCTAGCTCTTCAAAATAGTCTTATTTTGGCCACTAGCTGGATGAGATTATACCTTGGCAGAGAGAACCTCATGGTCAGATGTGTTTGTTTCACAGTTCCAGAGCCAAGGCATGTGGTTTCCTGTGTCTAAAATGATGAAGTGCCAGTGTCATTGTGGGTAGAATCTAAAAAGCGCCTTGGGCAAAGGACCACATTGTTCATTTGATGAATTTGGTATCCACACAAAAGCCAGTTGGCCCCGGGAGATTCCAGGAACCACAGGATGACGTCTGAATGGATGCCCAAGCTCACAGGAACCCCTTGCTCTGTCCTCTTGATTTGACTAAAACATTAAGGATGGAATTCAGACTGTGTCATTTTTTAAAACTACTAAGTGCTTGTTCTTGGTCAAGTGCAGAAAGCAGACCTAGCATAACATTGACCTCTGAATATTTAAGAAGGCTAACGGGTCAAAGAGATGAGCTAGCACGCTCTTTGCAGACTGGGTGATAACCATGGAGAACACTTAACAGAAGATAGTAAGAGATTTTCAGAATAGCGAATAGACAGTATTTTTACTGAAACCATCATGGTGGAGAAACAAATGAGAGATACTAAGAAGAAAAGGAGGAAGCATGGCTAGCTGGCAAAGGAGACCACTGAGGACTGAAAAGAAGTTATTACATTGGAATTAGAGGCAAAGGAGAGGCAATAGCTTGAGAGAAAATAGGAATATTGTTGTTAGAAAAAAAAAGAAAAAGAAAAACAGAACCCATGCTCAAGGCTAGCTCCCCACCCACTGCTCTCCTCTCCCTCCCCACTTACGGTCCCAGATGTGTGGTGCTGATTCATACCTTCAGGCTTTGCTCACATACTTCTCTCTGTCTGCAATGCACCTTTCTTTGTCTTCACCCTGTCTCCATAGTCTAGTTCTGTCTTGGGCACACAGTAAGAGCAAGAAAATATTTAGTGGCTGACAGATAAGTCAAAATACCTTGTCAAAAAAAGAGACACGGGTGCCTTTCCAGATACTTGTCTGATCATGTATAAGGAAATAAGTAGGCTCATGAGTCAGTCAGAAGTCAGAGCCACATCAATTATCCGTACACAGCAAATTAATATAAGAAATCATTAGCTAGGTAGGAAGTCATCCAGGCAGAGTAGCCACTGCAGAAAATAGCCCCTGCCTCACTGGCTGGGATGACACAGACAGGATCAGAAACTTATAGGAATAGATGTACTAGCATCACTGTCTCCCTATAGCACACCCCCTATTGGAAAGCCTAACAAAGAGCCATCTGGCAAAGCAGAAATGAATTTGGCAGAGTCCCAACACCAGTACCACAAAATATTACATAGACGGGCGGTTTAGGAATGAGAGACAAGTGCACACTTTTAACTTATGCTAAAACAAGAAATAAACCAGAGTGTTTTTCTTAGCCTATAATGCTTTGTCTATGCCTTTTCCTTTCCTCTTCAGCATCTCTTCCCAGCCGTGACTCAGAAACAACTATTCTGTCATGTTTGCCAGCCAAGCCCAAAGAGACTGACTGTTTCCATCCAGATTTAATGCAAACAATTCCAGGGGCTTCCAAAGAGAAGCCGTGGATCCTTGAGTTATGAATACGTGAGTGGCTAACAGAGAGATTTAAGCACTCTCTCCAACCTGAAGTGTAGTGTTTCCCTCCTCTGTACCACCGTAACTCTTCAGTAAAACAACTGCACTGGGTATTTAACTTCTGTACTCACCACCACCAACAAAAACTCTTTGACTCTGCTGCTGATGACTCTTAGAACTAGAGCAATGTGTAAACACGTGAATTACAGGTAGAACAGGTAGAATATACCCTTATCTGTACAAGATAGCTTAGTGGTTTCTTGAAGGTGAATCCCTGAGTCTAGGCTTTGTGCACGTAGATCCTTTATCCTGCTCTCCAAAAGGTTTTTGTTATTCTCCCTAGTTCATTCCTGCCTCACTCCTTAATCAAAGCTGGACAGTGAAAATCGAGGTGTCTTTTATGTCAGGACCCACTTTCATTTAAAAGTAAACTACAGGGAGGCATAGATAGATATACTTTGCTTCCTTGAACAACCAAAAGAAGGAACACAAATTTAAAAACAAAAAATAACCAGAACTGCCAGAAAATCAAACTGTATGGAAGTCGGACAACCAAGGGGTTAAACAAGAAATGTTCATTCGGACTGGTAGGAGAGGATGCACAGCAAGGCAGGGGCTGGAGGACTAGGCAGGAAAGGCGGTGGGCTGGTGGAATGGGTGATCCCAGATTTGTATGCAAGCAAACTGCGGGAAGGGGAACAACAGGAGAGTGAGAAGGACCAAACAACCCAGGGTTCCAGCCCAGGGAAATAAAGCCTCACAACTTCTGGCTGTAAAAACCTGTGGGGGTTGTGGTGGCAAGAGAAATTCCCAGCCTCACAGGAGAGGTTGTTGGAGAGACCCACAGAGTCCTAGGATGTACGCAAACCCACCCACCTGGGAACCAGCACCAAAGGGGTCAAATTTGCTTGTGAGTAGTGGGGGAAGTGACTGAAAGCTGGCTCAGGGACAAGCAAGCAGCATTGTTCCCTCTCTGATCCCTCCCCCACATACAACGTTGTTACCCCACCCTGGTGAATATGTAAGGCTCCGCCCCTTAGAACGTAAGAGTTCTGCCCAGACAAAAAATACAGCCCAAATGAAAAAACAGATCAAAGTTCAGGAAAAAACTAAGTGATGAAGAGATAGCCAACTTATCAGATGCACAGTTCAAAACACTGGTAATCAAGATGCTCACAGAAATGGTTGAGTATGGTCACAAAATAGAGGAAGAAGTGAAGGCCATGCAAAGTGAAATAAAGGAAAATGTACAGGGAACCAACAGTGAATGGAAGGAAACTGGGACTCAAATCAATGATTTGGACCAGAAGGAAGAAAAAATCATTTAACCAGAACAGAATGAAGAAACAAGAATTCAAAAAAATGAGGACAGGCTTAGGAACCTCCAGGACAACTTTAAATATTCCAACATTCAAATCATGGGGGTGCCAGAGGGAGAAGAGGAAGAGCGAGAAATTGAAAACTTATTTGGAAACATAATGAAGGAGAACTTCCCCAATCTGGCAAAGGAAATAGACTTCCAAGAAGTCCAGGAAGCCCAGAGAGTCTCAAAAGAGTTGGACCCAAGGAAGCACACCAAGGCACATCATAATTACATTACCCAAGATTAAAGAGAAGGGGAGAATCTTAAAAGCAGCAAGAGAAAAGGAGACAGTTACCTACAAAGGAGTTCCCATAAGACTGTCAGCTGATTTCTCAAAAGAAACCTTGCAGGCAAGAAGGGGCTGCAAAGTAGTATTCAAAGTCATGAAAGGCAAGGACCTACATCTAAGATTACTCTATCCAGCAAAGCTATCATTTAGAATGGAAGGGCAGATAAAGTGCTTCCCAAATAAGGTCAAGTTAAAGGAATTCATCATCACTAAGCCCTTACTATATGAAATGTTAAAGAATTATTGAATAAAAATAAGATCAAAAATACAAATTGTAAAATGACAACAAACTCACAACTATCAACAACTAAACCTAAAAAACCAAAAACAAAAACAACCTAAGCAAACAACTAGAACAGGAACAGAATCACAGAAATGGAGATCACATGGACGGTTATCATGGGGGAGCGGGGAGAATGGGGGAAAAGGTACCACGGATAAGAAGCATAAATGGTAGGTACAAAATAGACAGGGGGAGATTAAGAATAGTATGGGAAATGGAGAAGCCAAAGAACTTATATGTACGACCCATGGACATGAACTAACGGGGTGGGGAATGCTGTTGGGGGTGGGGACTGGTATAGGACAGAGGGGAATAAAGAGGAGAAAAAAATGGGACAACTATAATAGTATAATCAATAAAATTTATTTAAAAATAAAATAAAATAAAAGTAAGGTACAGCTCCAGACCTGAAAAACACCTTACTCCTGTTATCCGCTCTTTTCTTCTTTCTGTGCATTCTTTTCTTATTCCTGTCTCCAGCCGTTTTTGGTGGGATCACTCATTGTTTTCTACCACATCTCTCCCTACCTCACACTAGGCACGAGGCTATGTTTTCTACAAGCTTTCCTTCCATAAGGTATTGCACACTGGGCTATAAATACCATCATTTGCATAGGATACACTGGGGCTAACTCTGTACAGAGCCAAAAATTCAAAAAGAAAATAGACCTTGGAGAGCTTTTCATCACTAAAAGGGAAGCTCTGACCCAGTGAAGCCTGGACTCCTCTAGAATAGTAATGTGTATGCAAGAGGCTGTTTGCTTAAGGCATTTCTAAAAAGGCAAGATGGATTGTGGGAGCTTTCTTTTTTTATAATGCAAAGCCAATTTAAGCAATAAAATAGTGGTGTCATCACATAGAGGCATAAAATATACACGTCATCATTGATTACTGTTTATGCTTCCAGGGTCTGCTCTGAATGATTATGGAATAAAATAAGGAATGTTCCCCAAAGGGATGCTGAGAAGAACAAAACAATATTTTCACTGTGCTTTTCAAATAGACAAGGAATTTTTTTAAGTTGAAACTCATTGCTGGTGAGGGTATAGTGAGACATATATTCACTTGAGCTTGTTGATTGAAGTATAATTTTACCGATGTTCTGAAAACAATCTGGAACTATATGTATGGAGACTTAATTAAAAGTGTCTGAAAATCGTTTTAGAACTTTATATCAAGAAACATAAAACTGTTAGTATACTTTGCCCTAGTGATTCCAATTTCACGGATCTATTCTATGAAATAACCAGCAATGTTATTAAAGATTTGTGTAAAATGGTGTTGATGGAAATGTTATTTATAACAGTTAAAAAATATTATAAGTTATCTAAATATAGAAAATGTCAAATAAACCATAGTGCATTCATATGATAGAATATTATTTTGCACTTAAAATAATATTAGTTTAGTAACATAAAATTAGGAAAATTTAGTAATATAAAAAGGTGCTAGTGATGTAATGATATAAAAATGGTATTAAAAATCAGCAGAACACAGAGCTATACATGTAGTTTGAACCTGATGGTGCAAAAAATGAATTTTATATATGTCTATGGTGATATATGCATACACAGTGAGAGAGATACATGCTATGTGTGCATGTGTGTGTGTGGCCCCCAGTGATTGGTGGTGCACAGGTGAATTTTACTCTCTTGTTAAGCCCTACTCTAATTTCCAAGTTATTTTTTAAGTGGGAAAAAGTTTATTTTAAAAATATATCTAAATTATTTGATAATAGAAAATGATACTAGCGTATGTAGCATAGTCTTTAAAAATATGATCATAGCTGAACTCCCAAGAATAGTTCTCATGGTCTGTTTTCCATTTCTTGTATGTGAAGTCCACTGGTTTATGAACTTTAAAAATGTCTCCATTTTTCTTGCTTCCTGAGGACGAGAGATTATTCCTGGATGGAGTTTCAGTGTCAGCAACTAGGACACAAGCTGGGAGTTAGGCGTAAATCGGGCAGTCCTGAGATACACCTCAGAAATGTTTGAACAACTAGGGGAAGGGACTGGTTTGGTTTTTGAGAATTTAAGGGTGAAGTTAAGTACAATAGTACATGTTGCTTTTGAAGAAAATTACTAAAATAACATAAAAGCTATTATGTTTTTCTCTCAAGTCTTTCAGAGTAATTTGGCTACTTGCATCTTTTATCAGTTTTTTTTTTTTTCTTTCTATCTGGCAAACTGAGCTGAAGGAGTGAATGGGAAGAAAGAATTATTTTCAAAGACGTTGCTTAAATATATTAATAACTAAGGTATGGGGTTCTTTATTCCTCCAGAGTTCTTCCTATATCATCTCATTAGTTCAACAAAATAATCCAATGAGATATTCAGAACTGGTATTAGAATCCAAAGTTGTGGACATTAAGTACACATGGGTAATGACATTTGCCCAGAGGATGCAAAGATTGCCTCTAGTACACCTCAACCCATGGTTGCCCAAGGGTCCTGCTCAGTCCCTGAGCCAATAGAAACGAGCATATTCAGAGCCCACTCCCCAGCATGGACTAAGTTCAAGACCTAATGTGCCTGAAAGGAGTGTCCAAAGACCTAAAGCCTTCTCCCCAGACATGCAGCACATGCTACCCTCATTGCTAGAGCAATAGGTTCTCAGTTGGGCTGTGGATCCCAGGTGGGGCCTGCACCTCAACTTTCCTGGGCCTCTTACAGCCTACCTACCCTAGCCTAGTCCCCTTCCCTGAGGACTGAACTTCACCCCATTGACCCAGAGTCCCCCAGCTCACATACGCACACATCATCATCATCGTCATCACTGTTGTCATCACCACCACTGCCTTCACCCACCATTTAGACTCTAGCTCATTTAGAAGCTGAGTTTCTTCAGCTTGTCACAGGTCACAAATGCGTTTAGGAGCCAGAGCTATATAACAGAATCAGAATATGTCTCCAGATTTGTTCAGGCTTGGTCCACCGTCCCTTCTTCCCTTTGTTCTTCCTTCCTTCCTTCTTATTTCCCTCCCTCCTTCCTCTCTCCCTTCCTTCTTTCCTTCTTTTTATTTATTTATTTTTGTTAAATTCCTCAGTTCATGGCACATTGTCATCATTTGTCCATGTGAGGCCTCTCTGTCTTATTTATTAATTGATCTATTCTTGCTCCCAAAGTCACTCCCTTTGTCCTCCCCCACAAGGCAATTATAATGTTTGGTGTATAATGGTATAATGAGAGGCAAATTGTTGATATGTATACATATATTTGAATTGGCATAAACAGTTTGACATTGTAGATCTCATTCTGCTCACTACTTTTTTCACAAAATATGTTTTTTTGTTTTTTTCATGTCGCTAGGTGCTCATCACACCCAGTGCTTCCCACAGCTGCGCCCACGGGTGCAGACCCATGACATTGGTCCATCCTCTTTCACACTCACCAGTACCCAATTGCCAAGAAAAGCAGGTGTGGGCAGAATCTGCTCCACCTTTACTCCCTGCTGACCTCCAGCATCCTGCCTGGTGTATACTGCTATAAAGCATGAGCTCTCCCAGAAAAAGTGCACACTAAAGTATGCCAAGGTTCGGCCCTAAAATGACCACCAGATACATAGCTCTAAATTTCTCCTGTCTCCCAACTCCTACTAAGACAAGGTTAGTCCTGGATGTGTCGCCAGATGATTTGCTGGACTGTCCCTTGCTCTGTGTGAGTGTATAACAGTATAATTGTTAATTATACTGTTACAGGGAATAAATATTTCAGGCTTTGAGAACCACACAGTTGCTGCTGATACTATTCAATTTTGCCATTTTAAACATGAAAGCAACCATAGACAAGATGACAAATGGATGGGGCTGCATTTCAATAAAACTTTATTTACAAAAAGAGACAATAGTGAGCTAGATTTGGCTGAGAGCTGGATTTGGCCATGAGTCAGCTTGGGCCTTGAGTTTGCCATTCCTGTTTTACTATAGTCATTGGCCTCAGGGAAGAGAGACAAAAGTGATTAATTATGAGACCCAAGTCATCTTGATGCCACATCATTTGTCTGCTGGTGAGAAGCTGAGATTATAAAATCCTTACCTTGCATGCTTTCTTTTCCTGTCCTTCTCAACTGCTAATATATCTGTGGTTTATACTATACATTCTATTGAAAGTTTGCCAAGTGAAAAATGTTAATACATGCAAACATTAAAGTTTGGTCTTAAACACTACTAGAGACCAGCCCCCTCCCCAGCCAACCAGGAGAATTTCAACCCTATCCTAAGGAAGAAACACTTTCCTGCCTGCACAGAGGCGCAGCCCACTCCTTGGTAAGACAGCCTTCTGTACCAACCGCCCAGGGATCAGTACTGAAAATGCACACCTCAGACAAAAGGTGGTGTACAGTGTGTGCTTTTAAATTGCAATATTTGAATTATGCCACTTTAATGCCCCTTCAGGCACAACGTGTTAAAAGCAGAAGGGAAGGGACAAAGAGAGAGAAGATTGGATAAAGGAGGACAGAAGAGAAAAATCTAAGTTCAAACCAAAAAGATAGGAATTTTCCTAAGTTGCGTATTCATTCAACAAATATTTACTTTAATTAACGTCTTTTCAATTGGGACTATAATACATTCACACGTTCAGAAATTTCTAATGGAGGTAAGTAATGAAAGGAAGCCTTGTTTTTGACTGAGATCCCAGTGAAATGCTGTATATTCTTCCAGAAACATTCAGGGCTGGCAGCCTATAAAAATTCCTTAAAAGATGCATAGTTCAGCAACCTTGCTTTTATCACTTCATTCTGAGTTGGATTTAAATCTACCGTTTTACTGTCTGTTTTCTAGTTGTCCTACCTGTTCTATGTTCCTTTTTATTTTCTTTTTTGCCCTTTCTAATATTCATCAATATTTTTGTTGTACCATTCCACTGTCTCCTCTCACTTAGTTACGTAACCTGTTACTCTTTATTTTTTTAAGAAGTTCTCTACAGACACAAAGTTAATTCCAAGGACCCTTGTGATTACCTTGGGCTCTCCCAGATAACCATCCAGCTCAAAGTTCTAGTTTGATTGCCTCTATGAAGTCCCTTTGCCATGTAAGGTAACCTGCTTACAAGTTCTGGAGATAAAAATGTGTGGACACCTTTGGGGACTATTTTGCTGCTTACCATACCTAGTAATTCAAGCATGCTAACGTTCTGGAATGGCGTAGAGTTTTTCTGTAAGGAAAAACTGTTTCTTCTTCCCCCTTTATTTATTTTATTCGCATGAATATGGACTCATGAATATTTGTTTCAGCTTACAGGTTATAACCCAATTTTATCATTATTTATTTTGTTGCTTGGATTGTGCCTATTTTGGACATTGGTGGTTGCTTCAGTTGGGTTCCTATGACTTTTTCATAGACCTTATCCTTTTTCAAGTACTTCCTGCTTTTCTGGCGCCATAAGATGTTCCAAGCTCATTTTGCATTTTTTCTGCTCAGACAGAGAAATCTACTATTTTTCCTATAGAACACTGGTTCTTTTATTAGAGAAACCAAGAAAAACACTGAAGAAAAGCCCGGATGGGATGACGCAAATTCACGACCGTGGTTGCCGCTGGCAGTGAGGGAGGGTGGAATCAGATAAAGACAAGTAGAAGGATTTGGTGCTGCTCACCATATTTTATTATATTACCTGGGTAATGGTTATATAAATGTTTATTTTATAAAAAGCTATTCTTTACTTTTTGTTTTGTATATTTTTCATTGTGTGTGTTTTTCACAATTTAAAATAGGTTAATAAAAAAGAAATAAAATGATTTGTAGAATAACAACAGAGAGTCAGGCAAGAATCCAGGAGAGAGAGAATAGTGCCAGAAATAGTCATGTCAATGGTCATGGAAAGAAAGGTACAGGGAACGAAATTATCATGACTTCCTTTGACCATCACCTGGGATTGAGGGAGGGGCCTACCTCCCCTGCGCTCCCTGAGCCACTGTACCTGGAAAAACTGTGGATCTGCTCTCAAGAAAGAGATGGCTGGTAAGCCAGTAACCAACCCTGTCTGCCATACCAGCCTATTTAGCTAATCACATTCTCTCTACACCCTCCTGGTTTACAGAACTTAATTCATTCCTTGATTGCATGTCAATATCTAGCATTAATTAATTAATTAACTTGGTTTTTGTATACCACAATGGAATATAAGTTTCTCAGAGGCTTGGCTTAAATTTCCCTTCTTCTCAACGAGCCCCCACACCCACGCCCATGCGCACGCGCACTTCACATGGTGCTAGCATCGACTCAACACCAAGTGAGACCTTCGCGGGACACTTGCACTTTTGGAGACCCCCTGCCGTTCTAGTCCACATCAGTCAAATGCACTAAGTCTACGTGTAGCCCACATTTAATGTAACTATTTTGCTGTAAAAATGTTTTAAAGATTTGTGTGAGCTTCATAATTTTTACACTTTCAATCTTCGTGAAAGTCTTAGAAATGAACCAAAAATTAAGAGTATTGTGTATCTTCAATCAAAAGGTATATGTTGTCTACCTTTCATTGTCTTTGAGCTATTTTACAATTCTGTAAATTTTAGAAATGAGTAACAATGCAAGTCATTCTGGCCTACAAATATGAAAATATCTTCTGGAATAATTGGTTACCCTTTCCCCCTCACTGTGGAAAAAGCCAAGTTTGCATGTATTTGTAAACTCATGCAAATGCCTATATGTGTCTCTGCTTTTTGAAATCTCTTTTGAGTGAGTTCTAACACCTTACTGGTTTTCTTATTAATGAATGAGTTTAAATAAAGTTATTGACATATGTTAACTTTGTATTTGCACGGGAGTCATACTTTTACCTTTTCAAAAAAAATGTTATCGGCATGAGAGGTCACCCACCAACGCGCCCAGTGCCCAGTGGACTCACCTGGCAGAGCGGGAGCAGCTGTGCTGCCAGACAAGCGCATCCCCTGAGCGACTGAAGCCCAGGAATGTCCATTCTTGACTCCCAGAAATGAACCCGAAGTAACAATAGAACTTGGTTGATTCTCAGTTTCTCTAGTTTGTTTTTCTCTCTATCAATTTTGTATTTTGTTTTGGTTTGGTTTTGGCTGAGAAGTTATTCCCCAGTGATGATGGCAATGATTGGGAATTTGGTTTTAGAGTTTGATCATTTAATGATCTCTGTACATGAAGTAATAAGTTATAGACATTTATTTTCTGTTGAGTAAAGAGATGACAGAAAATCTGTTGGTTATCTTATTTGTTTGTAGATTTATCTATTTCGAGCTCAAAGAACGTTGTGCCCTCCAGGAAAGAGAACAGCTCTTTAATGTCTGGACCGGGGAGTTCCTGTGTTTCTGTGCCCCTTATGTCTTTTAACCTGTGGCTAAAATTGTAGAATGGAATCTCTTAAGATCTTTTTGTGTCGATATATCTATGTGTCCATCATTCAGGCCCTTCTGGTAGTGTAAGTGTGAATTATTCCTTCCTTGAGAGAGTGTTAATAAATTAGATTATCAAGTATCTTAAAGAAGCTTTATCTGATTACTTAAAGTTATAAGTAAATGCTTATATAAATTAAATATTTCTAAAATTTTAATAAAATAAAAAATTTAATTTCTAATGTTTTAAATGTACTACACTAAAAAAATCTTACATACACTATCTCAGAAACATTTTAAGAATCTTAAGTTCTCATAATTAAGGTAAATCTTTGGCAAATAGGACTAATTTCATATGTTTTGTTTTAATAGAACAGTTGTGCCTACTCTGATTTATCAGTGTTAAATGTAATTGAAACACAGTTTTATTTTACTTGAGTGTATTTTTCCTGTAGCTATACAGGTTACTGATTAAGTAACTAACATTACTCTCATATAATGTAAGTCTGTGTTTAACAAAATTGAATCATGATTTTTATAACTTTATTTCAAGAGTAATTATGTTTTTTAGTATGCCAGCTTGAAGACAATTTCTGAGATTCCTAAGTACTTCAAACCTTGTACTGGCATTAAACTGAGCTAACCAATGGATAGCAGGATAGAATATTGAAACAGTTAATTAACTAATTATATGCTCTAGAACGGCTACAGATGGGTCATGTTAGTGAGCATGTTCATTTTTGTTACTTCAAGAACATGGAAACGAGAAGCGTATGGCTCTAGAAAACAAGTTAATGAGCTTTTCTAGTCAGCCGTAATGCTGACATCTGGCAGAAAGTTCTCAGTTTTCCACCTCCACACCCACTTTTCTCTATGAATGAGGAATTTGTTGCTTTAGTTAAAAAAGTTATAATTAATATGAGTGGTTGCAACTACAACTTAGGAGGAATAGTGAAAGAAAAATCCAACTGCATATATGTCTTGACTTACCAAAGAAAAAGATACTTTTATCTTCAAGCAGCAGGCCTCAGTTTTGAGGGTCCCCAGACCATTTTACTCTTGGGACTTGTTGAGAATCCCAAAGGGCTCCTGTGTGAGTTCAAACTGTCAATACCATGTTAAAAATAAAAACTGAGATTTTGAAAAATACTGGTCTATCATTCAATTTCAGGATACTAGTAAAGAAGGAGTTGCCTGTGTGCATAAACGGCATCTCAGATGACAAGGAAATTTGTTTGGACCTGAGATCTGTTCCAATGCCAAGTGTCGGTTTGCTGCAGAATATGAAAAAGGACAATGAAAGCAAAAGCTCAAAAATGTGAATTCTGTTTGCCCTTGAGAACACCAGAGTCTGAAGAGAAGTTACAAAAGGTATTAGAGTCTTAGCCAAATTCACTCCAGTTTGATGGGTTTGCTTTCCTGGTTTACTGAGGAAGGCCTTTGTTTACAACGTGAATGGTGATTCTCGACTTTCCGTGTGGAGTACCTAGAGAGAGAAAATCCTGTGTCTTACTAAAGAGTTTCTACATTGACTTTGTTACGTCCTTGAATATTTGAAGGAAAAAAAAGGAACAAAGACTCATTTATAAAAGGGGTAAGGATCTTTTCAGTTGCATTGTTGTCAATGTGTTTAAATGCTTTATTGTCACTGTGATTAAATAGGTAATAAATAGTTTCTCAGGCATCCATGAGCCTATCTTAATCAATTGCCCAAACGCCCCTGTCAACTCTTTTCAATTTTGCATTCCAAAACAGGATCCTAAATATAGAAAAACAATACTGTTAGGATATTTTTATACCTAAAACCATCTGGAAAACTTTCACAAAGTTTTTTTTTCTTAATTCTTTATAAAAAGAGAAGTACTAGAAATAATTAGGATTTGTTTAAAATGGGGCTATTGTAAGAGTTTCATAGGAAGAATTACCAGCAGAAACACTCAGCATGCCCGAGCTTCCATTTGTACAAATCACATGGTATTAAAATGACTACAAAAAGGCATGCTCAGTGAGAAGTCCCTGAGGAGTGGGGAGTTCCGTCAGCGTCCTTGCCTTCTACAGTGTGTTTTTACCTCAGGGGAGACACTGATCAAAATTCTTGAGAAATGGTTCCTTTCAAGTTTTCCTATATTTATTAGTGTCCTGGGGATGGTTTACTTGATGATACTAGTCCCTGGCAGTATGATGTTACCAGTCCTGTAGTTCAGTTATTATTTAATTAGCCAAAACCTTCCTTCTTTAGTTAACTCTAGAGGCTTTTAAACCATTGATTCTCAGCCAGAAGTATGCATCAGATTTACCCATGGAACATAGGCATATACATAGGAATATAAATACCCATTTACATATTTTATAAAAACATAAAATAAGAGCCAGACTTATTGACTGTCTTCGCTTGATATTCTTGGCATGTCCTTGGTGTATAGCGTATATTATGTCTTGGGAGCACTGTATGCTGTATCTCAAGGTTTTTTCCCCTTTATAAAAATTGCATTTATACATTTTTATATGCTCTGTGGCACCCACTGACTTCTTTCATTGTCTTTGAGATAATTTACAATGCTCTAAGTTATTTTTTTAAATGATAGCAATGCAAATAATTATTATCTATAAACATGCAAATTAATTCTGTCTGGCAGAAGAGCAATTGATCCCTTCCTCCCTTCATTATGGAAAAAGCCAGCTTTGCATTTCTTTGTGAATTTATTTCATGGCCTATATACATTGCAGGTCTTAGAATTCTCCTTTGAACCAGTTATGATATCTCACTGATTTCCTCATTCATTAATAATGAAAACTTGACATATATTCACTTAGTATATTTGTATGACTAAGTAATATAAATACATATGACTTTTTAACCTCAAAAAATTATCCTTTAACATTTTAAATTCTTCACTTAGTTCTTCTGGTATAAATTCTATTATATTTGTTATCTATAAATGACTATAAAAGAGTTAAATTGTCAAGAGTTGAGTGGTTGACATAATGTTAGTTTATTAGACACTCAATTAAGCATTTATTAATTTTTTAATCTGTAGGACGTTTCTTACTGTCTTGGAGCTAATAATTTTATTTTAAGCATCAAACATTCTGTAGACCCTTGAAAAGCTCTAAGCCCTATGCATTCTGTTTATGGGGTAAAATCAAAATAACTGTGTAGTCACTCAAATATTTGTTGAATGAATATATCTACCATTTTTAAAAAGACTTTATTTGTTTTTAGAGAGAGGGAGAGGGAGGGAGAAAGAGAGGAAGAGAAACATCGATGTGAGAAATATCAATCGGTTGCCTCTCACATGTACCACAACCTGGGAACAAACCCACAACTCAGGCCTGTGCCCTGACCAGGAATTGAACCAATGATCATCCTCTTTGCAAGATGATGCCCAACCAACTGAGCCACACTAGTCAGGGCACTATATCTACCATTTTGGTAACACTTCTCATGTGCCATGCACTCATACATATTCTAGAAATAAGGAATACAACATGAGAAGAAAATTTGGCAGAGAGATTTATCGGAAATTATTAGTAATAGTAGTACTGGTATTACCATTTGGTAGGTGAGGAACAGGCTAAATGAAGTTGAATCCCTTGTCTGCGACTGTCCGCGATTGTCCACAGTTGCACAATTCTGAGTGCCAGAAGCAGTATTTGAACCCAAGTCCCTGACCTCAGAGTCTTGTGCCTTTCCACTACCCAGGAGAGTAAAGGGCCTCATGCTGGTTCCCCTGAGGGAATCCCATCAAAGTGCTCTAACCCTTCCCTCTTTGTTTCTTCCGTCCTCTGGCCTTGTTTTCCTTTTATTTGGCTAAGGAGACATCATTCTGGAAAGTGCAGGGCTCGTGGGCATTAGATTTCAAGTTCTGCAAGCTGAGGTACAACCTTAGCCCCACCAAAAGCTACATAATCTTGAACAAGTTACTCAATCTATTAAAATAAAAATATTAGCAATACCTAATCCTAAGAGCTGTTGTGAAGAGAAATGAGATAATGCATATAATGGACTTGGCACCGTTCCTGGCACAGAGTAAGTGCTCAGTGAGTGGTAGTCATGGTAACATGCACCCCAGATCCCTGCCCCTGGGTGACCTCATACAGGCTCTGAAACGCTGCCACAGTCTGAGCGGCAGGGATTGGATTAGGAAGGAAAAATTGGTCGTGGAAAAACACGATTTGCATAAGCATTTACATATTAAGAAAACTCTTTTTATTTCACAATGGAACAAGTCTTTTGAAGCAAAGCTCTACAATCCAGTGGCAATTTAAACAAATTCAAATCAGAAAGTTACAAGGAAGATTACAGAAAGAAACAGGAGAAATCCAGCCTTAATGGATCTAAATCCCAGAAACCCTGAGCCAAGCAGGCTCCAAGCTGGCCTTAACTCCTGCGTGTGCTGAGCAGGAAATCTTCCCAGGCTCAGCAGTCATTGGAAAGTGGGAGAAACAGGATCACGGGGCACTAGGGAAGGGGGCCCAACTATACCAAGTCAAAAACTCGAGTCCGGGTCCCAGTCTCTGTTCCTGGGGTGGGGGTGGGCTGCCTTGAGTAAGTGCCAACCTCCTTAAGCGGGAAACCAGGCACAGGAAGGGAGGGGGTCTTAACTCATTGCTAAGTGTGTGGGCTCATGACAGGGCTGTCACAGAGCTGGCCTGTGGTGCTCAATAATTGCCTCAGAAAACAGTCTGAGGCTGGACAGGGAGGGTTTGTAAGAGAGAGAGGACATCCTACAGGCATAGAACAGGACCATCACATCTTCAGTGAGATCTTCCAGACACTAGGTACCACACTTGGACTTGACAATGCTCCCTGGTAGCTGCCATGTGGCTTAGAGAAGGAGGTCAAGGCTTTTTTTTTTACCATCAACAAGACACTGGGTTCAAACCTAGCTGCCACCTACCAGCAGAGTGAGAATTTACATCACTTCTCTAAACCTCGAATCCTTCATCTCTAAATTAAGAGCCTTTCCACTACCCGGGAGAATAAAATCCTAGGAGGTTGATGTAAGGGTTAACAGAGATAAGTAAATGGGGATTAAACACACTCGCCTCACAAGATGTTCTGCGATGACAGGAGATGGTGTATGAAAACCCTGTGTTAGCGGCCCTAACTGGCAGCTGGGTTGGGTTGGGGGAGGGCAATAAATCACCTGCTCTCCCGCTCCACGATCCGAGCCCACCCCTGACTCTCAGGTGTCTGTGCAACATTGAGTAGTCATGCCGCCCCTTGGGTCCTGGTTCCCTCACCTACCTAGTAGGGATACTGACTAAACTTCCCATGTGGTTGCCGGGAGGATCACATGAGGTCACGTGTGTTATGGGAAGGATAGTTTATAAACTTTAAAGCTCCACACAGTGTCAAATGCATCCTTGGGTTTCAGAGGTACACAAGACAGTTAAGATCAAGCTCATTGTCTAATCTTTGTTGGGGAGGGCACTGATTCTGGATGCAAAATATTTACCACCAATACTCTGGAGCTTCCTGGGACCTCGTACACCGGAGCAGGTCCTCAGAGCAACTCTCTCCCCAGTGGCAACGGGGATAGGGCGACTATTGCAAGCACAGAGCCCCCTCCTCCCAATCAGGAAAATCTCTGACTGCTTCTCCCCATACACCCGTCCTCAGCCCGAGAGAAGCTCCTGAAGGCCAATCAGAATCTTTGCCCCTATTTGTCTATAAGCACACACACAAAGTGACCCCCTTGCCTGTTTCCCCTTCAATCATGTGCCAGTTATGAAGGTATGACATCATTGCTTCCAGCATGATCTTTTATTTTGCAGCAATGACAAAGGGGATGATGGTCTCTCATTACCCCAAATGCTTGCTCCCTTTTCATTGATTGTTGTCCTTTATCAATGTCATCTTGACATAATACCTATAGGGCAGAAGTGTTCTTTTTTATTATTATTTCTTTTTCCTCTTGGGGTTGATGCTCCCTGTGGATTTCTTGTTTTTTAATTTTTAATTATTTTATCAAATTTATTGGGGTGACGTTGGTGAACAAAATTACATAGGTTTCGGGTGTACAATTCTATAATACATCATCTGTTATCGTACTGTGTGTTTACCTCCCCAAGTCAAGTCCCCTTCCAACACCATCTCTTCTTCCTTTATCCTCTTCTGCCTCCTGCCCCCCTTTCCCTGGCCGGAAGGTTTCTGAGACCTCCCCCCAGCTAAAGTCATTGCGGACTTCCTTCCATTCCCAAACAGACCACTCAGCGCCATTAACTTTGCAGTTTCATCTTTGCAAGTTCCAGTCTTTGTGTTCCCTTCTCTACTTTTCTTAACTTTTTAATAACAGAGACATGTCAGAACAGAAATTGCTTCTGGTCTGCAACAGGCTGTGCTCTCGATGGCACGTATATTACTGAGGTGCGGGTGGCTTCACTTTGACTTGACACAAACCTAATCAGGATATGAGAACGCTGAAGATATTAGTCTTTATCTGTGACTCCAGAGTTGTTAGGGAAGTGGGAACAATATTGATGTATGTACATTTCCTCATAGTTCACAACAGAGAGAGAGGAAGGGAGGGAGGGAGAGAGAGATCCCTGACATTTATCTCCTAAACAAGACATGTGAGCAACCAAATGCCATTTGACAGGACAAATATTTACTGCGCCTACAGACAGCCCTGCACTGCAGGGCAGAACTGGAAGACTGAGCCAAGGCTGATCAACGTTCCACAGGGATCCCGTGTCCCAGGAGCTGAGATTAAGGGCATGATTTAATACCAAACCACTGACAGAATTTGTCTCGTTGGCCCCATATCCAAACGGGGCATTTTCTTTTCATTTCCTGGAGTCTCCGCAGGCTAGTGTTCTTCAGGGTGAGTGGCCGTGAGCCCTGTTTATTCCCCTAAACTCTGGCCTCGTGGCTGATCTTTCCCAGAGCAGCCAGCGGGATTACAGGGTTGCAGAGTTCTTGGGAAGACTTGTTAGTTCTCCAAAAAGAAAATCGGACTCCTGAAGACCCACAGGAATATCGCTGCCCATAGCAAGCACTGAGATGACAGCCCCGTCTAGAGTCCCGGGCTGGAAAAAGCACTCGCAGGCATCTTTGCAGCGGCGTCAGCAGTGCACCTGGGGGAGGACTGCGGGGAGCTTCCACTAACACGTTGACAGCTCCTCTGTAACTGGTAGAGAAGACCTGCTTACTTCAGCAGCATTATTTTTCCGACAGAAGTGTCTGATTAACAGCCTCCTAGCATGATGATGCTATTTAATTGACACAGGCCACAAAAGTGTCTGAGAAGTTTTATCTTCTACCTTCCGTGTGAGATACTTCAGGTTCCGCTGCTGCTGCACGTTTTGCAAACGCCACACCGTTGGTTTTGAAGGTGGAGAAAGGGGTCCAGGAGCCAGAAACACGTGAGATCTCCAGACACTGGAAAAGGCAAGGAAACGCATTCTCTCCCTGGGCCTCCGGAAGGAACCCAGTTCTTACCTTCAGAACTGTGAGATAATAAATGTGTGTTCTCTTTCGTCACTGAACTTGGGGCAACTTCTTCCAGTTGCCCCAGGACACAGACGCACTGAGTAGTGGTGGAGACCAGTGGGCCTAGCTAGCAGTGGAGTCAAGAACGCAGAGGAACCTCTGCGGGCCGTTCTGACACCGACTCTGTCCTGCCAGAGGGTTCCTTGCAAGACCGCAACCATTGCAGGCAAGAGCAGCTACCTCTCATTCTCGGGAAGTCTTGCTATCCACGGAGGCACAGTTCAAGGCCAGAGCAGGTTGAGGGGCTGGGGGGCCATCCCGAGTGGAGAATGGGCAGTGAGAACTCAAAGTCCTTTGGCAGACCCGGGCTGCTGTCTTCTCTCTCTGCAGAAAACCTCAGAGGAAGGTGTGAGTGCAGCGGTTGGCTCATTTTCCATATCCTGCTTACAAAGCCTTGCGACAAGGCAGAGGCTGCGTTCACACGCAGCTTAGGAAGCTCAGTCTCAGCTGCCGCAGTCTCTGCGGTTGTTTCATCTGCCCCACACACCAGTTCTCAACAATATTTATTGAATGAATAAACAACCAAACGAACAAACGACTGGATGAATAAATAGACTAGTGTAAAGTACCTAAATGCCTCTGTGGTAACGGGGAAAATGGATACCACCGTTTTTCTTGACTTGGGGGTGGGGGCCGGGGCTGGGAGTGAGATGGAAATCGGCAAAGATCCTTTTTTCCTTCCAGTCTCCCTAGGAAGGGCCTGACCAGGCGAGCATGCAGCCTCCCTGCAGTCAGACACCAAGGCCGGGGTCCTTGGGCCTCAAATAGAGAGGTGGTCGGGAGTCTTGTTGCTGCTGCTGTAGTTGGTATGCAGGCAGACGCTCCCAGAACACTCGAACTCTGAGGGGGTGGATGCTAATAACCCGTAATCAATGTTGCATTTGCCAACAGCCAAAAGAAAAATGAACCTTTAATTGAGCAAGATTTGGCATCAGTCAATGATGTGACTATAGTCAGGCAAAACCGACAGATTACTGAGTCAGACGTCCGACTGGGAGAATTGCTCTTGACTGGGACAAAGAAGGCAAAATGTGGATGCAAGGCCCATCTTTCTCAGCCCAGGGCCATAACTCACTGTGAAAAAAATCCTCTATATCTGTTTTTAAATCTTTTTGGGTTTCTTCTTTACATTATGTTCTAGCAGAGCCTAACTTATTTGATACTGCCTAGCTCTTTCACAGAAGTGTTGTATTTTATTATATATTGATGATAGTTTCTAAGAGAAAAAATGGAAATAATTAAATTAGCAGACACCTGGCCAAAGAGCCACAGAAAGAGAAGCTTGAAGGAACAGTAGCAGGTCCCAAAATCCTGGCAAGATGGCAGCAATGTGACTGTAGAGGTTTGGATCTTCTTGAATCTCCACATGAAAACAGAGCTATTAAGTAGCAAAACCAACAAATTTGACTGTGGACAACACTCACCACAAAACTGCTAATGAGGTCGCCTCACAAACCCCAAATGCAAGCAAGTTGGGATAACCCACCATCAACAGCAAGCCTGGATGCCTTTAGTACCTGTGAGAAAGCAGAGAGAAGCCACAAGGCGTGTCTACAGACCCAGAACAGGAAAACCTAAAATAGCCAGCAGACGGGGAGCATGCGCAGGGCCTATTGAGAACAGCAGCCAGTACTGAAGGGGCTTGGCCCAACCCAAACAGGGAGTGTAAGGGTTCTATGATTAGCTCTGAACTGTGGGCTTTCCAAACCAACCAGGCAGGACTCCCCTCCGGGAATGGACCCCACTGGGAGCAGAATCAATACAGAGCAGGAGTGATGTTTTAGACTGATTCCACCTGCCCACAAAAATAGGCAAAAACCCAGCTGCAGACCTTCGCGCTGGTGGCCTTCCCTCCCTCCCATCTGCTTAGGTGACCAGACGGCTCTCTGCCGCTCTGCTGCTCATTGCTTTGTTGACCTATATGGACGCAGTTCTGCAGCTTAACACTTGTTATTCCTTCAGACACACTTTTGCCACCACCTTCTGGCTTTATGCATAATTTCAATCAATTAAACCTACCTCTGCCCTCTGGAGCTATAAAGAAGTCACCTCCCTCCTCTATATGACAGTTTCAAATATCATAACAGGTATCACGAGCCCTCTAAAACCATCTGTCTTTCAGGCTGAGTATCCCAGTTTCTTCAAAAGCTTCTTCTGGAATGTGGCATCCAGAATCCTTAGTCCAGACCCCTGCCTCTGGGCTTGTTGCAGTTTAGTTCATGGAATAACAGAAAAAATACCAGTCCTGGGGCCAGAGAGCTTATATTTAAGTTCTGGAATCTCCACTTCCTGGCTTATTACCCTCTCTGAGCCTCAGTTGTCTTCATCTGCAGTATGGTGATAATGTTAAATCATAGATTGACTTTGAGGCTCAGTGAGATAATGTAGCCACTTTGAGAACTCCAGAGCATGGACAAAATATACATGAATGTTTAGGCATTATTTCTCAAAGTTGTAACATCATTGGCATCCTAGTTGCCTTTCTAGAAAGAGATCATTCCAGAAGTGATTTGTTTAGAAGAGAATGCCATAGGATTATCTTCTCCCTCTTCTAGTCTCTAGGCTTCTTCTAACACCGTTTAAGTTACATGAACTCGGCAGGCCTATCGCACTGTTGGTCCCCACTGAGCTGGCAGTAAGCTGAGTGAGAGCCACGCCACAGACTCCGGTTTCTTAACTGTCTCAGACAGGTTCGCACGCAGCAGTATGCAGCACCTTGATGAGGAGAGCTGCTGTCAGCCCCGTACAAAAGGCCTCCCATGCCAGACTGGATCAGCCCATCATTCTTTCCCCAACTTGATCTTAGGGAACATTTTTTTCTGGGGAGGGAATGTACAGAAACCTTTTTACCTTTCTTATTTAAAGAAACATTACAGTTATATATGTCCAATCTTCATTTCCTCAATATCGTTACATCAATCTTTAACCTAAGATCCAGTCTAAAACTCTGTTATTCTCATTTTGGCCTATTCTCTCTCCTCTGGATACCACACGCCACATTCCCCCTGCAGGGCATTCACATCCTTTTAGTTGGCTTACAATTGTCTTTCAAGGTTCATAGGGTGTCCCCTACCAACATACCAAGATTTGTTAAACAGGCCCGTCATGTAATTCGTAGGTTCTTGATTGCTTCCTTAACTACTGGTCTAAAGTTCAACCATCTTTAAAAATCGTCAACGAAGTTTTTTTTAAAGATTTTATTTATTTTTAGAGAAAGAGGAAGGGAGGGAGAAAGGGAGAAAAACAGCAGTGTATAATTGCCTCTCACATGGCCCTCACTGGGGACCTGGCCCGCAACCCAGGCATGTGCCCTGACTGGGAATTGAACCGGTGACTCTTTGGTTCCTAGCCCGTGCTCAATCCACTGAGCTACACCAGCCAGGGCAACAAAGTTTTAGAAAATGTATGTGATTAGCTGTTTTAATGAAAGGGTGCTTTTCAAAATCAGAGGCAAAGTATCTCATTCACTTTGGTTAAATAAACGGAACCTCCAGGAACCTGGATTCTTGGCCAGAATCAACAGGCCCATGCCCATGAGGTGCTAGTTAACCTTGAATTGCCAGCCAAGAACAAAGGAGAAAATAAACAGTCACATGAAAGCTAGTGTGAAAATCAAAACACTCACATTTCATTGGGGTCAGTTGTACTGTCACATACTGAGAATGCACATAAGCTTTCAAATATACTCGTATAAACTTTCCCATAGGCAGATATTCTGTCTTCACACACATATGTCCAGATACATGCTTGCCCTTATGCCCAGCAAGAACTAACCTCACACACATTCCTGGAGAAAGGGTGACGACAATTTATGGATGTGTAATAATACCATCCAATCACAGCAAGGCAAGGAATAAAATCTCACCTCATGAGACTTCAAAGAGAAAACAAGTTGGTGATTAATACCGAGATCTTGGTTAACAGTCTCATTGGTGAAAGTCTCCAAAAGATGTGAACTGAACCAGTAGCCCAACCATCACTGGCATCTGAGCAGCTAAGCAGATCAGAGACCCTCATGTGATATTTACACCCATGGGGCTAGATCCAGGACTTCACTGGATATATCTTAACTCTGAATGTGTTTATGAAATGTCTCAGACAAAGTAGATTAATTTTTCACTGTCTCAGTCCCTCTCTTTCCTGGTATCCTTTATGCTACTGGTACTTTGTAGTTTATGGTTTCAGAAAACTCCCTTTAAATTTTTGACCTACAGGATATTTCCCAATGAAATTGCAAACTCTGTGCATATAAACTAGGTCTTCAGATTCCTTTCTCTTTCCCTGCTGAGCTCTTAATCCTACGCTTTTCATAAAGCAAACACCCAATAGACATTGCTTGACCCAATGGCCTGACATGGCCTTGGAGATATTGACATGATGTCAGTCCTGAATTCCATGGTGTGGCATGAAAAGAACAGTTAAGATAGGCTGGGACTTACACTTTCTGGTAGAACCCCCTCTCCCTACACTTAACTGCAGACCCTGTGATTTATTCATACTTTGATGTATTTTTGCCTTGGCTGTGTTTTTTTAAATCATGTGATTAGGATTTTGTTTCTCAATCAGTTAGTGAGTTAGAGATAACCCTTTCTAAATTGCTAGCGTTCCAAAGGGTCTAAATTGCTAGCAGGGTTGAGGTCAAAAGTTGCTCCTATGAAAGAAAAGGTCAAGTATGGTTGCTCACCCAAGAAGCAGAGCAGGGCAAACCACGTGCCCCCGAGCAGAGATGGTGCCATGAAGTGGCAGAGAAGCCTGCTTTTGATCTGTGGTAGCCTGCAACATGGCCATTGCCTGAGATCTGAGTCTTGATTTTTTTCCCCATTTTCCAAATGTGTGCTTATTTAGATTTTATACTTTTCTGGTTATAAACTCCTAGGGATGACAAGGAATAAAACAACAGGTCAGCTTGAAGTTAAAGAAGATGAATGAACATAGGCCAGGGAAACAAGATCCAATTCCCGCTGAAGACTCGGCTAGCTTTGTATAATGGGGGCATCAGCTTGACTGCATAAGGTAGCTGGCTCTATACCAAAATTGGACACATCAGGAAATGACCATTTGCAGTCAGCTCAGCCTCTTCCCTATGGCCAGGCCTCACTGTCTCACACATTTAGTCAGACCTCACAAACTCACATGTTTCTGGACAAAGGGGTTGATTGACTTGGCCAACACATCCTTGAAAAATGACATCATTTGCAGCAGGTGGTCACCAATCATATAAACAGACCTCAACTACACAAAAGGAACATATACATCACCCACAGTCACTGTCCCTCAGTGTGCCCTTGGCCAAATACAGTATGCCAACAGAGATATTGCTTCACCCCACGTCCCTGTTAACGCTGGCCAGCAGCTCCCCAATGCTGCATATCAGGATTGTCTCTGCACAGCTAACAGACAGTGGCCATTGGTTAAGTTGACCAGAGCTGGGCTTCAAAGATCCCATGTCTAGAGCCTGGAATAAGGATGAGAGCAATGCTTCTGCTCTGCCTCCTCCTGACACTCAGGGAATTTGGAAGGTCACTTTGATCAGACCCACAGTGCCAACCATCCCTTATGAAGACTGAGTCTAATGGCCTCCTGGCATACACCTTGGCTGAGAGGTTTGTTAAAAATGTGAGAAAACAAATGAGCAAAAGCAATTTAACCAAATAAACAAAACACGAAGGACACGCCTCCTCTCCACCTGACTGTTTCCCAGGACTGCTTCCAGATTATCTCTTCCACCAAAGCCTGGCCCTGAGCCTGAGTGCAGTTGCATCCTTGCTGGATGGAGGACTACCCATGTCCCAACCGGCCTCTCATGAAGGCACCATGTCTCTCTACTCTAAACCACTTTCCTGTAAAGGCAAGAAAATCAAGGGGTAAGATTAGTACCCAATCCAATTAGTACGATGATCCAAACACCACTGAGTGCGCTAGCCAAGGACGAGGGGTACGGCCCCATCGGCACTATCACTTTGGCATCTGGGGGAAAGCACATGGGTTGTCATGGTTTCAAGACACAGGCAATGGGAGCTGCACTAGTGGGTAGAGCACAGGTGAATGGTCTTCAGATAAGGTCCCACTTCATTCACAATGGAACTGGGTTCTGGTTCTGGCTCAGGAATGTCTTGCCTGGTAGAGTGATGGGGCAGCTGACATTTTGGGGGATAGTCATAGTCAAGACAGTGACGAGGTTTCTGTGGTTTTTCCTTTGGGGAGGGAAATTGAGTAAGGGGATATACCTGAGAGAAATCATTTGGATGCATATTTAAATAAAGGTAAATTTGTTCAAAAAAATTCAGATTAAATAGAATCCAAGGAGAAGGTGGCCTACTGCACTCTGGAGCCAGGACCATTCGGAGGACCGCAGCAACAGGGCCCAGACCTCCACCTGCGCATTAATGCTGTTCTACCTCCTGATCGCTCTCTCTGCATTTTTCAAGAGAGGGAATCTGGTTGGCTTCTGACCAAGTGAACTGCCACTGGGGTGGGAGGGAGAATATACTGTAGAAGAACTTGGCTGGGTTGGGGTAATATGATTCCTCTAAGAAGGGAGTGTGGGGGCAGGAGAAGATTGATGAGCAATGCTGCAGAAGACAACTCCTATTTCACCTCTTGAGATGGGGAAAGATTCTTGTTTGCATCACATCAGTATGAATCAGAAGAGTAGACCTGGAGCAGGGGAATCCCTCCTAACCTGGTCATCAAAGCAGACTGAAGGGAGACCAGATGCCTTCCAGTCAGTACATAGAGCATTTGAGAAAGCTGGCATGGGGATTAGAGAGAAAGGGCAAAAAGATATGCACACTGCAGATTAACTGAATGTCTTGAAAGAGCAGACTCCCTTGCTCTCCCTTCGACCTGCCTCAACTGTGTTCCCACCCAGAGGAATGGTTCATTAGTGGGAGGTCAGTGCATTCACATAGACTCACTGCAAATTATCAGAGAGGCAGGAAGGGTACAGCAGGAGTGCCAGTTGACTCCATTATACAGTCACCTGGAAATCTAATTTGTGGAACCAGTAGCCATCTGTTCCATGGGTAATGTGCCAAGGTACCTGCCAACCACAGAACAAGCTTTCTGCTGTTGGGTAACTAATTGCATCTAAGGGATCAACACAGCATGAAACTCAAGTCATGGAACGTGATCTTCCACCAAATTACTCCTTCTGCTTGGGTTTTTCTCTGAGAGTCCGTGAGCATGGTACAGAGTCGCTGACACAGCAACAGGACGCAGAGGCTTGGGTAGTCCTGTGCCTCCAACAGTTAGCAGGTCTGAGGGGCAAGCGTGTACCTGGATGGTGCAGAAGATTGTGGCTCTGCTGCGGTTCATTTCTCCCTCCTGAGAAATGGAAGCCAGATTCAGGATGAAGCTGAGAAAGGAAGTCGGGGCCTAGCAGGGGTCGATACCAGTGGTTCCTTCTATACTTGCTGATACATATTTTTTTCTTTTTTAAGTCACCTTGTTTAGAGACTAGAGGGAGTGGAATGTACAGGAGGTATGAAATCTATGTCTTCACCCCTATTGCTACAGATGATACAGTGGCCAGTGGTTTAGATGACAAGCTTCCTCGCTGTAATGAAGTCCTCATAGGAAATGACCTCTTGCTCTTTGGTATTACCTGCAACAAGCAGCACCCAGAAGGGAGCAAATTGATAGCAGGTGGGTTCCCATCTTCTTCTGAACCCCTACCCCCGATCCCTGTCCACTCAAGACCCAGCTGAGCCCTGAGCAGACTGGATCCTAGGCTTTCTGTAATTTTTAATAAATTGTCATGGAATGGATAGCTGAATGGATGGGTAGATATATTTGCTGCCTAAGTAGATATATTTGCTGCCTAAAGAGACTTAACCCCAAAGTTCATGTTACAGTAATTTTTCATTGTTTTTTTTTTAAGAATATATCAACATCATCAAAAATGTACAAAGAATATTGAACTTGTACGGGTCTGTCAGTATCAGCTACTTCTGACCATCCAATGGGACCGGGGACCGATCTCTCCTCATACACCTGTCTCCTGGGCTCTTTCTAGCCTCTCATTAAATCCACATCATGCTGGATTGTTTCTGAGCTTTAGTGAAAAAAAATACTTCTTGTTTTCTGGACAGACCAGTACCTAGCACACTGCCCCTGTGTGATGAATACTTAGCGATGATGTTAGTGCAACTGAGAGGAAAAACAAGGGATTCAGCCAGCAGAGGGGAGTATGCCTGGCACTAAAGGAGCTAAGCTGCTAACAGAAAGCATGAATCAAAGGCACTTTTGAGTATCTGGTCCTCTGGAGGTCAGTGAAGGGGTTTCACATCAAAGCTGCCGCAGAAGGAAGCTCCCCCACAGGCAGAATGACCATTAGGCTGGGCCCATTGTGAAAGGTAAATAAGGAATATTCAAAAAGATTGAACTGGCTTTCCACAGATATCTCCATTATCTATGGGAACAGAGGTTTCTGGTGGTGTGGATAATCCCACAAAACAAAACGTTATACCTACCAGTCAATCACGGGAATGGAGTCCAAGAGGCTCTTTGTTTGCTTGCTTTTAATTTTTTAAAAAATTTTGAAGAGGTGGTTATAGACTACCTTTCTGATTGCATTTTGCTTGAATGAATAGGACAATGAAGGGTATTCCCTGGGCACACCTAGGCTGGGCGGCAATGGCAATGAAAGAATATTGGCCTAGGATTCACGACTCACTGTGACGACAGAACCGACGTCTGCCCAGGGTTGTGATGGCAAATGTCGAACAACTGGCTCTCAGTAAAAGCCCTGATTTGTAATGTTTGTCCCTTTCAGTGGTACAAATACTCCCAGCATGGCTGTGTCCAAGGTACCGAGCTGACATCACTGAGCACAGTGTAGGGAAGAGAGGTAGCCCCAATATACCACTGCTTCTGCTGGAACCGGCTAAATTCAGGTGACAGAAACTAGGAGACCCACCAACTTTGGTGGGGCAGAATCTTCCATTTTTGTGTATCAGGTGCCATAACTGCATTCAAAGAAATCAATTACTTTTAATAAAAATTGGTATATTAAAAAATGATGTCAGGAGATACCTAAAGGCTAATTGTATGGCTTAGTCAACTCTCTTGAAATAAAATATTTGCCAATAAAGTTCTCAAATTGGATAGCATTGATCTCTAGACTTACAATGACATCTGACATGTAGAAACTCCAATGATGAAAATTTGCACTAAAGCCATCTATCAGTAAGAGAACTCCAACTGCACCTCTAAATTTACCTTCACTTGAAACAATAAGGAGATTTTAAGAGTATTAAGATTTTTTTTCAGGATCTTGTATTTTATTTCTAATGTTATTGACTAAGCTTTTAAAATACTATGCCTTTTCTTACTGAGGTCTCTGAGAACGCCTGTCAGCATGTGTTTTGGTGCAAAGGAGGAAGGTGTAGTTCCCTTTCCAGAAGTCAGGTACAAATACAACTGTCAACAAGGTAGAATTGGCCAGGTCTTTACATTCTATCTTTTTGATCTATAAAAACCTCTTCCAGCTCTAGGACTCTGTGAGTCTCCATTTCTACTGGGAGGCCCAAGAAATGTCACTGTGATGTGGCATTAGCTGAAAGAGTTGGCCTGGAAAGCCCTGTCCTTCAGCGATGACTGTTCACTTTATCAAGTTCTCATTCATGCTGTGGCAGCAAGCGCACAGTAAGCTCAACATCCATAAACTGGCCCATCACTGGCCTTCTTCCTGGGAACACCCACAAGATTTTCCCTCTGCCAATCAGTCACCATCAGGGATGAAGTACCAGGCTAATGTTTCCTCTACATCAGGAAACATATAATGTGTAATCTCTTGGAGCTAACCAGCAGAAGCTGGTGAGTAAGTCTCCGAGGTTAATGCCCAAATGATTCATTTCCCCACCTTTTAGCTGAAATAACTCTAAGACTTCCTGGGCCATATATTCTTAGGAAATTGCTTGATTCTACAATATAAGTATAAGGTTCCGTTGCCCCTCCCTCTGTCCCTGAGTCTGTCTATGTCTCTCCACTCATCACTGTCCAATCCCAACTCCGGGGAAAAGTCAATGCTCAAGTCCCTAAATTGGTGCCCCTTCCATTTCCACACGTCCACCTTTGTTAGCTTCTGCAAAAGGAAACCATTTTATATCTCTGTTCAGAAGTCATATATTTCAAATATAGTTTTATGTGGTAAAATTCTACCTTAAGCTGGTATTTATTTAACTCATTTTTCTAACAGAGTAAAGTCTGCTTCAAAAAAGCGGAGTTAGCTGATTCTCAACCAGTGATGGTTGCTAGGAAACCATTCTCTGGCAAATTAGAATCATATAAGCTCTGACTTCCCTATTTTGAGAACTCCTATAGAATTAATGTAGGCACGATTTATTCAACGATGAATCAGCACTGTTCAGTGATATCTTTTCTTCCTTACTGTTACATTGTTATTAAAATAATTCACCTTTATCTACAGTTTATGTTTTAGCTTCCTAGTAGTCTTGAAGCTCTCAGAAAATAAACCTTTTTTTTTTTGGATGTATACCTTTGAATCCGGGCTCCCAAATGCCTAGTCATAAAAGCTTAACCAATATGCACTGATTGTATTTTTTATTGAATGTATTGGGGTGACATTGGTTAATAAAGTTATATAAGTTTCAGGAGTACAATTCTATAATACATCATCTAATACTGCATTGTGAGGGTATAGGTGGGAGAAATGGTGACGGAAGGAGACCTGACTTGGGCTGGTGAACTGATTTTTTTCTGAAGGGCGGTGGTCTCGTGGGAAAAACCCCCAGATGAGAAACAAATGAACAGTCTGAAGTAAGATCCTCCGATCATTAAATGTGATCTCAAAGCTATTTTCCTTCTTTGGTTTATATTTCTGTTTTCTGCTCTTAAGTTTGAAGCCACAAAAGGGAAAACTTGCCAGAATATTCAAGAAGTGGTTGTGGGAACTGGTGCGATTTCTTCACAGAACAGTTTGACATTATCTGTTGAAGTTGAAGATGCACAAACACTGACTCACAAGTCCACTTCTAGAAGCACCAAATCCTCACACGGCAGGAGAAATTCACCAAAAAACTATATGAAAACAACTTAAATGTCTATCAACAATCAAATAGATAAACTTGTGTACCAATTTGCATTTACAGAATAGTCATGGGGATGTAACGTACAGCACAGGAAACATAGTCAGGAATATTGTAACAACTATGTATGGTCTCTGATGGACACCAGATTTTCCTGGGCGATCCTTTCATAAGTTGCACAACTGTCTAATCACTGGGTTGTACACCTGAAACTAACATCATATTGTGCATCAGCTATAATTGAAAAATAAAAATTAATCAATAAAAAGAACAGATAAAACTGGTGCTACCTTCACTCAACAGCATAATTCCTAGTAATACGATACTATCATTCCCTACTACACAACAATATATCACTCTGCCATACTATCTAATAGTTAAATGAGCTGAAGCTCCATTTGTCAACATGGTAAATCACTGAATAAAACAAAGGAGACATCTGCAGAGAAACGCACACCATACGATACCATTTGTATAAAGTTTAAAATATGTCACACCAAATTGTGGAAGAGTACATTATACAGTAAAAATATGTCAATACACATATCTATGGGAATAAAATCACTGAATCTAGTACGGTGGTTACCACTGGGGTGGGGGCAGGAAGGATGGGTAAGAAAGGGCTACACAATTTTTTTCTACAATGTTTTACTTATTAAAAAATATACTTGGAGAAAGCCTAGCAAAATGTTAGGACGGGAAAAGCTGAGTGGTCAGGGCATGGATGGTTGTTATTTTTTATGTTTGACATGTTGCATTTGCTTTTAGAAATGTGTTCTAGAATGACAACAGACCTAAGACTCTTTTGCTAGGGCAGCTCACGCCTGCGCAGAGCTGGCGCGCAAGAAAGCACTGAAGGCATTTCCAGCTCAGGGAGCTTGGTTCCCTCCAATTACAGTGGATGGATT
Source organism: Micronycteris hirsuta (assembly GCA_004026765.1). Lineage (NCBI taxonomy): Eukaryota > Metazoa > Chordata > Mammalia > Chiroptera > Phyllostomidae > Micronycteris > Micronycteris hirsuta. The sequence goes on from PVJI01001005.1 coordinate 86,151, forward strand.
CATTTAAGTTCTACCCACACATTAGAAAGTTCACATAAATTCGTTCTTTTAAGTACAGAAAATGAGGCGTGATCTTTTTAAAATACAGTAAATAAATCTTACTTTGTTTTTCTTGGGAGAACAGCTCCTCGTTGAAGCAGTGCACCACTTGGGCGGCGAACAACACCTAGAGCAATGGTTCTGAAGCCTTAATAAAGATACAGATCACCTGGGATACTTGTTAACATGCAAATCCCCCATCCCTCCCCCAGCCACCCCAGGCCAGTGCTAATCCAGAACACCAGGACTGGGCCCTGTCATTTCCACCTGGAGAAATCACCCAGCTAATCCTGCCGCAACTGGTGGGTGAACAAAGTGATCACAGAACAACCTGGGACTCCTGCAAGTAGGTTGTCCCACCCGTGAACCAGACCGGAATGTGAGTGATTCTGCTCATGAGAATGCGCTGCAAATCTTGTGAGTGTCATAGTAATATCAGCTACAAATAGCTCCTTGAAAATCCAAATTTCTAAAGTGATCACATTCCTCCTACTGTTCAGCAACCATGCAGCCACCAGCTATGTACTGAGTGTGTGTTATGGGCACAGTACCTTTTTCTCTTCCTTAATTGTGTGAATTTCTTGACACACACATATGTAAAATTTTACATACATGCATAACTGTGACCTGCTGACTCATCATCTTGGCTTTGCCAGGAATGTCTTTCTTTTAAGTACCTGTATGGTCATTTTTGTCCTTTTTATTTGTTTAGCCGCCCCTCCCACTCTTCTTCTTCCATCCATATTAGCCACCCCTAGCCCAGATAATCCATGCCAACAATTTAGTATGTACCTTCCCATATACTTCTTTATGTTAATATGACCTTATACAGACATATGTGCACACACACCGAAACGTAGCATATCCACATGCATAGATGACTCGGCATCAAGAAAGATATACTCTCTATCTGCCAGGAGCTCATCATCCTTTGGGAGAGAGAATGCACTCATACGAAAATATCAAGACAATGAAGACAAAGGAGGTTTACAAGTGCTATAGTACTATAGTCATGCGGTGAAAAATACATTCAAAGGGCCTGTCACCTCATGTGTTGTAGGTTTATGCAAGGCAAGAAATAGAAACTTTAAGGGCCACTGTCATTGCTTGCATGTCAGATCAGGGCCATCCAGATCAGAATTAGCTTAAAACCTGGATTTTCTGTATGCAAGAGACATATTCTCCCAGGTCAGGAAGGGGACATCATGCCCTCAGAGGACAGAGCTGAGGGGAGAGACCCTTCCCGAGGTGAAGCTCCCCAATGTCAAGAACAGCTTGGGGCTGGAGCAAGGAGGTGAAGGTCAGGCAAGCAGAGGCGCTCTGTTGAACTTAGGGAATGCCATGGTGATATTTGCAGGCACAATCATGTGAGAGTTATTTGCTGTGAGAAATGCATTTCCAAAGCAGATGCTTCTCACCATCTATCCCCTTAGCTGCCTCAAAATGAAGCAATTCCTCTCTCAGCCTCCCAGGAGGGTGTTAGTGTGCAGCGGCCTGGGATTGAGATTTGGCAGCAAAACTAAAGGAAGAGCTAAAATCCTCCTGTTGGCTGGTGAGGTGGGCTTCTGTGCTAGGGATGGCAGAGCCGGAACATGCAAGCTTTGGAGGACACGGGTCAATCCCCAGCCTCAGGGTCTGCCCTGTGTCCTGACTGCCAAGGGAAGTGAGGCTTCGGGTAGAAGCCGACCACCTGTGTGAACCCAGATCAGAGCTTAAGGTGAGCAGGAAGGGAACAAGAAGTCTAAAAAGGCAATGACACAGAGGCCAACAAACCAGTGAAACAAAGGCAGCTGGGATCAGCGAGGCAAAAGGAGACTGCTTTCTAGTTGATGACTCCCAGCTCTCCTGCATGCTGGCTGCTCGATTTACCAGGCGGCTTTTGTTTTGTTTTTTTTTTTCAGTCCTCTTGGCAGAACAGGCATGTAGGGTCCTAGGGCTCCCTAGTCCTTAGCTGGCCCTGGTGTCAGATGGAAGAAGTAAAAAGTTGGCTAAGTAAAGAAACCTACAGAATGACCTTTACTACTGTTACCAGGGTTAGTCCTGTACCCACTCCATGGGGATGAAAAGAACTCACTTGAATCCTCTGGAAATACCTGTTGCAGTCCTATTGCATGAGAATATTAACACCTTCCCACTTACCTTACCTGACTGACGGGAGGATTGTGCGTGGTGATGACTGCTACAGCATTTTCGAAATAGCGCATGTTATAACATAATAAGGTCTTTACGGCGCAGCATCAAATCTGCCACTCAGCGAGGTAACACTAGCTATCTGATGCTCATCTGAAGAGCTGTTGGCAGCCATCTATATTTTAAATAAATAATAAGTGAGGAAAAGATAATCACATATACTTGTCACTTACACCTGTCCTGTTTTACAGCAGATGGGAGGTGGCCAAAATAATACTTGATTTTTTTTTTTAATTGTAGAACATTTCTCACAGCATTGGGCCATTGGGGTGAAACCTGGTGAATGAAGTCTGAGGGAAGGAAGGGTTGGGGGTGGAGGGTTCTTTGTGGTTTATCATCTCCTCTCTCAAAGGGAGGTGGAGGCTGAGGGTCAGCAGAAGACATGTAGAGGCCCCTTAGTAAGGGGGAAACTTGGGTTCAGTTTCATAGATACCCCTCCAACTTGGGGTGATGACAACTGTCTCTACTCTCTGATAAAGCCATCCATGGGCATTACGTTCACCTGGGTTCTTTAATTGTTCCGTTGTTTAAGTCCTCAAGGACTGACAACTCCCAACCTCTTTCTAAAACTGTATCTTATAGACCAGAGTCATCATTGGCTTCTCTATAAAGTTGAGCCCTAGTCTCCCCCTTTGAGAGGGGAGATAATAAACCACAAAGAGCCCCCGACCCTTCCTCCCCTCAGACTTCTTTCATCAGGTCGTGCCTACAATGGCCCAATGCTGTGAAAAATGTCCTACAGTTTTAAAAAATCAAGCATTACTTCACCCACCTCCCATCTGCTGTGTAATGGGACAGGTGTAAGTGACAAGTATGCGTGACTATCTCTTCCCCACTTAGTATTTCTTCAACATGCAGATGGCTGCCAACCAGATAGCCAGTGTTAACACGCTGAGCCAATCATGTAATTCTCACCAAAGGCAAAGAAACTTCACATTTTTGTTAGCGTACGCATTATTATCTGTATAAATGTACAATTTTCAAGAGACTTTCTGAAATACTGAAAATAGCTCAAATATCTGTGATGAGATCTGCAAGCCCAGTCTGGGTGGGCAACTGCTTTACTAGAAGGTGATCCCCTGACACCCGCTTTCTTCCCAGACTCTCCATCCCAGCCCGGGCAGGAGTATTTACTGAGCTTCTTCCAAGCCAAGAAGTAGAACAGATGGACAGGACCATCCCTAGCTAACCCACTCCTTGGGCTGACTTGTTGGGACCGCACGGCTCACCTGGAGCTGAACTGAACTGAGCCTGCATCCAGCTGTCCTGCCTTCTAATCCATTTCTCTCTCTTTCTTCTTTGGAAGGCAGGAATTTTCATGTTGTAGTGTAAAATAAAATTAATCTAAGAAATTCTACCATGATTTTTATATTAAAGTAGCATTGTAATGACAGAAGATTTGGAGCCTAAGGAGGAATATTGGAAATAAAATTTGGAGAGCAAGATTGTGTCGGCACATTGCCAATAATGCGCAAGAAAGAAGGTCCCCCGAATCCCAAAGACCGGCACCAATAAGCCAGGCAGGAAGATCTCTGGAGAAGAGTCATTCACTGGTAGAATTTCCCTTGAGCAGCATCCGTATCTGCCGGGTGGTCTCCTGAGCAGGCTGTCTGCCAGGAGGGACCACCACACAGAAGGATGCTGTGAGTCATCCTGTACCTGACGTCTGTGTGCCGGTGTCCTGAATCCTTTTTGAGCTCAGTTGGAATTCTTTCCCCCAGGCCCAGTTTCCCTCAATGGACCTTCTGAATCTGCATCACCGAGACCCAGACGTAGGACTGAGGTCCCCTGAGGTGAAAACCCAGTCCAAAGGTAGGGCCCAAGCAGCCTCTCAGCCGCTGTCCTTGGGTCCCCTTATCTGCACTGGGGTGGCGGGGGTGGGGGGCTTAGCACCAAGGACTCAGGAGGAAGACAGTGCAATGCAGTGGGTAAGTGCGTGAGCGTTGGTGTCAGAGCCTGACATTGGTGTGTGACTGGGGCAAGTATTTCAGCCTCTTTTAATCTGTGTCCTTTTCTATAGAGCATTGATGGTGATAATAATAATAAGACCTACTTCAGAGGGTCATTGTGAGGATTAAATGGTGCTTAGCACAGCAGCTGGCACATTGTAAGCGCTTCATAAATGTTAGCTGTTGCTATTAATACCCAGCGGGCTTCCACCGCGTTGCTTGGCAAGGACATGGCCCTGTGCTCTGCAGGATTCAGTTTTCTCTCTTAACATTCTGTCCTTCAGCACCCTGGCCAGAGACTCCCGTGTCCCTGTGATGTTGTTTTATTGGACTTTGCAAGACAGGATCAGAGGACATCCTGCCTGCGTCATGGTCTTAAGCCCACACCAGCAGCCCACGGGCTTGCCTGTCTCTCTGGGGGACTGGGAGCTCAGAACTTCAATCACCTATAAATGGCACCAGATCAGGAAACAAAACCAAAGCATTCTCTGCGACTGTGATTCTTCCAAGAGAAGGAACCAGTTTGATGGCCAAGGGGAGCCCTTGATTCTAAACTCTGTTGTGGCCAAATCCCAGGTGGCAGAGCCCTGTCTGCTTAATGCAGTGGAGACACAAAATCGAACCAGAGAAGTTCGATCAAGCACTGCCCCAGCCTCTCACGCCTCTTCCCTCGCCTCTCCCGGAGGGAATTCAGGTTGAAAACCTTTGATTTAGTATCACACCCTGGGTTAATGAAGGCTCTTGGAGACAGCTGAGGTAGCTGTGACTCCACAGCCTGCGATAGAAAGGGGAGCCCACAAAATGCCCATGGGCATTATTTCAAGTTGTTTTCTTGAAGCTTCCAGAGCAGTCAAGCAATTAGTTCTGTGCAAAATGCAGGAAAAGCTGGAGAGATAGATTCCCTGGGAAAATAGAACTCATGCTGCAGAAAAGCAGGAATGAGATGAGCAAAGAACATGAAGATTACAATTGGAAAGCTACAGATGATTCGCATTTTACAAATGAGGAAAGAGACTTAGAAAGATGATGCATTTCCTCAATGGGTCGGAGGCAGGCATGAACCAATAATAGAAATAAATGGCAGCTAGTGTTTATCTAGAGATTCCCACATGTTTCAGGGAGAGCATTCAGGGATTTATGGGGAGCTGAAGCACATTATTTAACCTCTGTGCCTCAGTTTCTCCATTTGTAAAATTAGGATAATAATAGTGCCTACCTCAACCTTACAGGATTATTGTAAGAATAAAATCAGTTCTCCTTGTAAGGATCTTAGAACACTGCCTAGCCCCTGGTAAATGCCATCTGTGTTAGTTCCTACTGCTACAGTTATCATAAAAATGAGTATTATTGTCTAGGTTGATACCAGGGAGGAATAAAAAAAATGTCTCAGAAGAAGGGCAAAGCCTGTGGCTAATTAAAAGACAAAGGCAATGCCTTCACCAGGCAAAGCAAGTGTGGCTAACACCTCTGGCAAGAAAGTAGCTGTGAGCCACCAGCGGAGGGCAGGAATGTCACCGGCCAAGAAACAGGAGACTCCTGCCAAGCAGTGGCCACCCTCGGCCACTCCAGGGAGGCGGGGAGTTCAGGTGTGGCAGGAGCCAGATAGACAAGATTTCCCGCTGGGCAAGCTTAGCACAGAAAAGAGGGCAGAGAGAGTCTGGGTGGTGAGGGGCACGGCAGACACGGCCAACAAGGTGAGCTTCAAAGGCAGTTCAGGCAATCTATCCGAGAGGTTACCTTTGTCGAATTTATGTAGCATTCCCTCATTTATAAAGCGGGGTTTTTTTCCCAGCACACGTCCCTATAGAATGTTCTTCTTGATATCTCCCTCAGCAGCCTGTTTCGGGATCCATTGAGGTGCTTAAACTGGTTAAATATCGGGGCGGGGGGGGCTTCCCTGAGCACGTGCAGACAGGGTCCACAGCACACTGCCTCTGCGCTCCAGGAGGCTGCAGGTTCCCAGGCGGGGCGTGGTTGGGTGCCCCCATTTCAGTCTTCAAGCCAAAGAGGAGGCTGTAGTAAGACAGCAGCAAGCCCCCGGGCAAAAGCTCTGCCCTAGGTCTCTCTTCCCACCCCACAAAGCCATCTGGTCGTCTGGCAGGAGCTGGGAGTCAGCAGCTTCCCTGGCTGGAAGCAGAGGTTGTATTCCCTGGGAAACCGCGGGTCTGCATTCAGACTGCAGGGCTGACTAGGGGGCATTTTAAGGCAAAAAGCACCAGGTTCCTGAATCCAGAAGGAGTTTCCTTCACCTCTGCATACGTGCTCACATGTCCAGGTATCTGCATAGCAAAAAAATCCAAGAGTCCACAGGTGCCAGCCATTGATGTCTATCATCTGATGTGTGCGCTTCAGGTCATTTCCTGAACTAGACTGATTGGGGGTGGTATGGGAGAGGCTATATTTACCACAGGCTTTGAGTACCTGAAAGGGGAAATTTTCAAACAGACGGGAAACAGTTAGACGTAGGAGGATAAAAACAAGCACAGTTCACTCTACAACAGCTTCATCCCACAGTTGCTCCTGTCTTCTGCCTTCTCTCTGTCCCTCCCTTCCTTCGTTCCCTCTCTAGTCTTTCCCTCCACAACTCATCTCCTTCTCTACCTTCAACCATCATCAGTAGACACGCGATTCCCAAACTCACTTTTCTAGCTCCTCTCTTTCCCTGACGTGTTCCACACTTCCAAACTTCTCCTGAACATCTCCCCCTGAAAGTGGTGCCAACTTCTCAAGGTCAGTACTGCAGAACTAAATCCGCCAACCACTCCACTGATGCCTGCTCCTCCTTCTCAGCTCCCTTCATCTGCCAGAACTATCACGATGTCATTGCTCCCCTCCCAGCCCCCAGTCCTGCCAGTTCTGCCCTTAAAAGGTCTCTTGCTCTGTCCTCTCCTTTCTGTTCCCACCATCTGCCACTGCCCAAGTCATGGCTGCTGTAACTTCTCACTGAATTTTGGCAACAGCCTCCTAACTAGTCTCCCAGCCTCAACGGCCCCTTGCCCCCTCCCGGTCCTTTCCAGGCTCTGCTGTCAGATTAATCATCCAAAACATCATGTTTGATTATATCACCCCTTCCACAGGGTGGGAGGAGCTGTGTGCGCCAGTCATTGTCTCCAGAATAAAATGCTAATTCCTTGGCCTTCAGAAGGGCAAAGAGGGGTGTGGAATGAGTTTTTCCTCACGAGCCAACACTAATTGATTTGTGGAGGCTGTGTGGGGTGCAGGTGTGGAGAAGAACTCTGAGACTGTATCCAGAGCTAATGGAAAAGATTCACAAGGTCAGTGTCATGTCTTTCACGAGCACCCCACTAGCAGGCCGGCCATCTTTTAACCTGCCATCATCGTCTTTTTAACAGTAGAGCTCTCCGGTCTCTTGCTAAAAAAGACAGAACACCGCACTGTTGCCCAAACCTATTGCATGCCCACCCACTTCTGTGGTTCACTCGCGTAGTCATTCCTCCTCCCCAGCGCCATTAAGCTTCGCATCTGTAAATCCGACCTACTTCCCAAAGCAGACTCCCTTCTGACTCCTCCTCCCTGAAAGGTCCTTATTGTCCCCAGCGCTGAATAACATCTCCCTTACACTTCTTAACTTGCAGACCCTCAGTCCCTCTCCAACGTAACATGTTCTTTTCCGTAAGCAACTCAACAACAGCAGAAGCGATATGGCCTGTCCAGTATTTTGTACATAGCGGACAAATACTTGTCCCATGAATGAATAAATGAATGGCTACCCCAATGTGATATGTGTCCCTAGTAATGAAGCTGTCCATCTGTTATTTTTCAATTAGGTTAAAATGCAAGTATCACAATTGAATTTTTGGCTAATTATTAGCGATCCAAGCTGTGATAGAAATGCTGTAGCAGAAATGCAAGCTAATTTCTGACTTACCTGCCCTTCCCTTTATTCTAGAACCCTGGGCACTTTACCCGTGCCACCCCAATCAATTCAATTAAAAAAACCCTGGGAACTTTATTATCAAACATTCCGATCCCTTCTCTTGCCAGGCTCCCTGAAAGCACATGTGCAGAGGAAAATTGAACCTCTCCAGGGCCCATGCTCTACTGAGGCAGACAGCAAAGCCTTGGAGAGTTGTCTTGGCAGCGTGATGCCATTTGGGGAATTTATGCTGATTTTGTTGCAGATGGCGTGTTGTTTCAGTTTGCCTCCTACAAGTTCATGTTCATTGTTCTCCCTTGGTTTCCAAAGACTCAAAAATTAGTTGACTCAGAGCGCCCCCAAAATAAAACGAAAAAATATATATATATATATCCTGACTAAACACACTGGAAGAATTGTGGTGGATTTTAATCATTGGACACTGATTTAAGAATGGGTCACCTGTTGGTGTCACCGGTTTGTGACCCAGAGTGGGTAGAGCCCAGTGGTCCCCTCACTTGACTGAGCACCAAAGTCTACTCAGAAGCTTTTTTATTTTCTAAAAATACATGGAAATTCTTGGGCCCCATCCTATGAGATCCTATTTTAGTTGGTCCAGGGTACTGGCTTAAAATAAATATTTAAGAAAAATCTCCCTATGTAATTCTGATGTGCAGATATGTTTAGAAGCCAGCTGTAGAGCAGAGGGGCCTGTGGAGAACAGGGCCACGGTGAAGACCGAGGGAGCACGGTGCTTGCCCACCGGGCCTTGGAGCCTGCCTGGGAGTCTGCCTGCTGCTCTGGCAGGGCTGGGCAGGCCTCTTCCAGGCAGCGGCTCTTCAATTTGGTGTGCTGGAAACATCTCCAGGAGACGCTGGTAAACAAGCAGATACCCAGGCGCAGCTCCCTTCATTCCAAGGTAGTAGATATTGGGGGACCAGGAATCTGCATGTCTAACAAGCCTGGCATAGAAACCTGAGGCAGGTGGGTGAGAACCACACGGAGGAATTCTTCCTATATGTTTGGGCCCAGGCCTGACTCTGGGGTTGTCCTATCCCAGCACTACAAGCCTCTGGGGACAGTCCCAGGACCCCCTCCCACAGCTTCAGCACACGAGGAGCCTTTCCAACTGGCCCACCACCAGCAGCAAGAGCCACAGCCACACGGTGATCTCTCAGTTCTGAAAAATTTCTCTGAAGGGAGAGAAACTTGTACCAGCAGCAAGTCTCTCTCACACGCTCTTCAACAGCTACCCAGCCAGCAGGCCGCTCTGCCAAGGTGGTGATAGGTTGCAAGGGATGAGTAATGAAGTCCTCCCTCTCTCAAAGCCCAGACGAAAGCTCCACCTCTATATGGCCTTCTCCCTGTACTGCCACCAAAATTGGTTTCCCCTTATTCCGAACTTCTTGAGAATGATCTGTCCTCTTCGTAGACCCTTTGCCCTACCTCTAATAATGGTGGCTATTCAGCCAGTGTGGTACCACTTTAGGCAAGACCAGACCTATCTTGCCTGATATGCCAGCCCCTCTGCCAGGCCTCCTCTGACGCAGGCCTGCTGTGGACCCGCAGCCACTGAGTCCCCCACTATGTGCAATAAATATCCCATAAGCCCTCATCTCAAGAAGCTCGCAGGGGTCTCGCAGGAGGCGAGAAAGTCACCAGCGGGGTTGTAGCATAACACCTGGGAGAATGAGGTAGGCACAGCGCTGTGGGAGCTGAAGAAGCTCACTTGACTGGTGTCCAAACCACCCAGTGCCCTCATCCCCTGCCCCCATCCTAAACAGCTGAAGGGTCCTGGGCCTCATCACCTTTCACTATGAGGTGACACTGACTTAAACCGCTTTGTATAACTCGCAGCTCCCACTCCCTCTGGCTGGTCATGGCTCACAGTGGTCCTTTTTTGTTACAGTGGCCCTTTGAAGGCAGCCCCTGCCCCTTGACTGTCTGAACTGGTGTGGCACCATAGGTGACAGCTGTGCCCCTCAGACCTGGGTTCAAATCCCAGTTCTGCCCTTTACAAAAAGCACGACCTCAAGCAGGTTAGTCAACTTATCTCTACCTCAATGACCTCCTCAAAAGTGGAAAAAATATCACCTGCCTCACATGGTCAAGAAAAATATAAATGAGATAAAACACGTACCATGATTATTTTAAAAGGCCAACTTCTGATTCTAACGGTGGGAAACCAAGACTTGAGGGAGAGAAGAGGAGGCTGCAGCGGGGCTTTGAGAAAGCAGGAAGCTTGTGGTTGGTTCACCTCACTCCCAAATTGTGGGGCCCTGCTTCCTTTCAGCCTAGGTCTGTCAGAGCCACAGCCTGGCAGCCTAAGTGGGAACAAGAGTGCCCCCTCTGTGAGGGCCATGACCAGCCTCTCCTTCCCCAACTCGGAGCTGCTATAAGCTCCTGTGCAAAGGTAGCAGCCAGCCCGCCTGCAGCTCCAAGTCCATTTGGCAGGCCTCAGTGGTCCTGAAGCACTGGAGAGCCAGCTTCTCTCCACCAGGGTCTGCAAACCCTCCTCTTAGGTGGCTGCCAGGCCCCCCTGTGCTACACGAACAGGTCTGCAGACCACAGAGCTGGGCAGTGGGGGTGGAGGGAGAGGTTGCCAACTGGACTGAAGATGTGTTTGATGGATGCCTGGCCAAAAACAAAACAAACAAACAAAAAAAAAAAACAGCATTAGGCAGCATAATGAGAGTGTGCTGGTTGTCATAGCAACTCCCCACCCCTTCTGAAAGTCTGGCTGTTACAGGAATCTGCGCTGTTTGGGATATCCAAAGTGCGCTGGTTTCTCAGGAATCACGCCTCCATGTTCTTTACCTCCCATGGCCTTGGCTAATGAACATCTTTGACATTCCTAGTAACAATCAATTCTTCCAGGCTTGGTGGACAGATTCCGTCTTTTCTACTCATCGCTGAGAAGGCACTTGGCATACTTGATGGGAAATATAGGGCTTGGTTCCGTTTGCCAACTAAAGTGTTGATGCCTGTATAAGCTATTCCTACCACACACACGTGTACATGTAAGTGTTTCAGCTATTGCTGTGTAACAAACCATCCGGAAACTTAGTAGCTTAAAATAGTAAACATTGATTATTGGTTATTCTAAGCCTACAGGTCAGCTGGGGAATCTTCTGGCCTCAGCTGGTCTCTTGCATTGACAGCTATAGATGGCATAGGCAGGGCTCTCCTTACCTTGGCTGCACTCTCCACACGTCCGGAGGTCAGCAGTGCAAGGTGATCTGGGCACTCATCCACGTGGAGAACACCGCCACCCTGGGCTTCTTCTTAAGGTGACAGGGCTCTACAAGCGAGAGCAGAAGGGCTCACAGATTCTTGAGGCCCGGGCTCTGAACTGGCACACCATCATTTCTGCCACCTTCTACTGGTCAAAGGAAGGCACTGCACCCATTCAGATTCTAGGACAAGTGAAAGAGACTCCTCCTTAAGGGGAAAGTACAGAGCCACATGAATGATTATATATGGATACTGGGGGTGGTGGACCAGGGAGAAGTGGGGCCATTTTTGCCAACTATTTATCTCGATGTGGAAGGTTGAGTGCTGTGAAACAATTTTCTTTAAAAGCCACATGAACTCACTTTGCAGGAAATTGCATTATTAGAATGAATTTCTAATTATGTTAATGGCTGATGAGCGAGGGAAGGAGGGAACGAATGAGAGAACTTTAGAACTTGTTTTAAGCACCATTCCATCCCCCTCTGGTACCGTTCAGGATTCCAGTTCAGGTGCCCAGGCTGCACCCTTTCTCCACTGCAGAAATCAGCACAGCGAGGAGCCTGTGAATCGGGCTTTCGCAGGGCCAGCGGCAGGGAGTCAGGTCAGCAGGAATCCGGCCCAGGCATTGTAACCCAATGCCAGAGAGATGCCCAAAACTGCCGGGAGCGGCAGCATTAGGACTCCTCCCTGGGGCGTCGTAACCCCAGTCGTTGCTGAGCCTGGAGAATAAGTACACAGCGGTGTCCTTTTTAAAAAACAAGTGGCACCAACGAGCCCAACAAGATGATGTAGGACATTAATATGATTGTACCTGGGAACACGATCCTAAGCTCTCTGAGTTGCCAAGACAATGCCGGCAGGTCAGGGATCCGGGAGGCCAGTGTGAAGACTCTGGAAGCTTCCGCACTTGCTGCCTCTACCTCTCAGGCCACAGAATCAGCGACCCTTCTGCTGCCTGGTTCCAGTCTGCACTCTTATGGGTCTCACGTTGATTATTTGCCTCCATATTCCGGTTTAGCACTTGATGTTTCATATTCCCAGCGTGGATGCAGGTTTTTAATCCTGGGGGCACAGACGGCTTATCTAAAAGATACGACTCCACGGTGCACTAAAGCGCAGGCCTCAGGAACCTGCCACCACCAAGCCCTCCCCTGTGCTGGAAAACCTCCTCTCCCGCTCACCGCTGTGTGCCCTAGAGGCACCTGTAGGACTGGCCCCTCTGCCTCCCACCCCGGAGCCCAGGCACCTTCCCTTCTCCAAAAAGCCAGCAGGGGGAGCAGCGAAGTCCCCAGAGCCTTGTTTTTATTTTTAACATCTGTCTCCTGCACACAGTACACCTAATGCCCCCTCCCCCACAGTACTGTCATCAGTTCGTTCTCTGGAAACGAGGCTGTGGCTTAAAGGAAAAAATCTCAAATACTAAATAATTAACTCAAGGACATCTTCCAAGAAGACTGCAAGAATTCAAAAGAGTAATCTTCCACTTGAATGATTTGGGCCTCTATTAATTATAACTTCCTATTCATTGTGATTAATGATTGCCAGGATGACATTTAGAACAGAAAATTGGAAAAAAAAATAACAAGCGGGAACTTGTCTTTGTGATAAGATCTAACCATGGAATAGTCTTTCCCAGGGGAAGTGGCAGGACTTCATCTCAGGATCCTTTTAACACTTCCTAGCAAAGGCTGGGAGAATACTCTAGAAGGAGCAATTGTCCTCTCAGGAGAGATCAGACAGGCCCCAAACAGTTACTTGTATCTCGGCTTTCCAAAGTGATTGACAGCCGTGAATGATGAAGACAGCAGCAACAGCAAACGCAAACCGTACAGATTCGGAGGGAAGTTTATTTTTTAAATAAATTATTGCAACCAGCTCTTTAGAAGCTATTAGTAAGCAGTGGATACCCAGCAGTCTCACGTTAGGAAGCCTTTCCTCTACGTCTGTTATTTAGATCTGTTTTCTTTTTCTCTCTCCACAGGCACAATTAACGCCTAATATGTATCACCTGCTAAACCTAAGCCCACAGGACCACATACTTTAGATGCTGGCCTGTACTTTAGGAGGAAGCCCTCTGAAGGTACAATCGTCGTGAACTGTTGGAGCATGCGATGGTTCTGCAAGGCCACATCCAGGGCTGTGAGGGTGACGCACTGTTGATGACTTGGTGACACTGAGAATACCATGTACCAGATCTATCTGGTGCTTAAGCAGCTTCAACCTCCACCCAATTTCTTGCAAGGGTCCCAGTTTTTCCTTGGTTTCTGAGGGTCTCTCACCCTACTGCAGCCTCCTAGGGAGCCAAGACCCCACGGGGCCCCTGGAAGCTGCACATCCCAGCAACTGCCCGTATTGGCACTTCCTGAGGGATTCACTCACTCAGGCACCCTGCCCAGCAAGAAATGGAGGAGTCCGTGGAGACAGAAGTGGTGTTCAAGGTCACTATGTACTCAGGCAGGGCTCACCCAGCTGCCCGGCTCCAGTCTTCTCAATTTAGACTCTACCACTGCCTTCAGGCTGCATAAGATACTATTTAAGGCTCAAAACATAGCTCTTTCCACTCACACACCTGTGGCCATTTTACCTGTGACACATTCTAGTTGCCAAACAGTGCCACTCCGACCCATCAGAGTGAACGGGGTTTTCTTCACTACATGCCAGCTAACACATGTTTTGGACTACCTGTTAAACCTACCATAGAGCATGCCACAGCTCCCAAGGTTCAGCCAGTGAAGCCACAGCCCCTTCCCTTGATGGATTTCCTCTCCTTTCCTGCTTGAAGTCAGCCCACACTCTCAGATCTGGCTTTCTGTCTTTGCACCTCTGTGTGTGTGTGTGTGTGTGTACGCGTGTGGTGATGATGATAAGGGAATGTACCAACAAGGGCACTCCCAGGACCCCAATCTCTTCTCTCCCAAGTGTCTCTCCTCTGTATAACTAGGTAGATGCAGACAGAGGCAATTCACCAAGCCCCAAATGCAAACGAATATGTGCAGAATAACCAACTGAGAGATTAATTTGCAATGGTTTTGCTTCAGTGGGAGTCAGTCAGTGAGAGGTATTTATCCTTCTCCCATCCCAAGAGGTCTTGGTGTTGGACAGCTGGGCTGCCTAGTCTCCAGGGAGTTTTCCTGGTATTTGCAGCTCAGGTCGATAGCCAGAAGCTGCAAATGCCCAGGAGATAGCTGTGCACAGGCCTGCACGACACATTACTTCCCCTCCCCATCCATGAAAGAACCCCCATATAGAAGCACTTGGTTTTGAAGACTAAGCCAATTAAGGAAGGCTAGGATAGGAGCAACGTGAGTGGGAAACAGCCTAGAGAAGTGGGGGATTTTTTCAAGGTCAAAGGGTAGGAGAAAATGATAGTATATACAGTGCCCTGGGCTTGTGCCCCCTACTCCCACACAGCACCCAGAGGTGACTGAGCCTCTCTCTAAAGAGGTGCCCCTGTGTGGATGCCCAGGAGATGGGTGTTAGTCCTGGCAGCATAGGAGCTGCAGCCAAGATCCTACCTGGCCCAGAAGCAGTGGGCCACCCCGTTCCTCCAGCTCTTTCCTCCGCAGTGACCCTATGAGTATGGCGACCAGAGGCCCCGCCCCAGCAGGTCCTACTCTGCCTGGGTCCTCAGGGTTTTCCACAATACCCACAATATCCAGGGAGGGGTGAGGCGAACCTGGAACCAGTCTTGACTTCTTACCACTATTAAGTGAGGGCTCCTGGCAGATTCGATTTTTCTTCAGAACAGGTGAAGTAGTGTGACAGTCATTATCCTTGAAAGTTGTGGAAAAATTAGGCGAGATAGGACATTTAACTCCACCCACCCATGGAGTCTGAATCCCAGACCTGAAAACAGCCAACATGTCCTATCACACGGTGACAGAGGGCGGGCTACTCGGTCCTATTTATAGCCCTGTCCTGTGCAGCTAGCTAGTGACAATCAGACTCTTACCTCCCAGAACCCTACTGCCTTCCTGCCTTCCTCCCTCCTCCCCACCCGCTGGGTGGGCCTCAGCTGGGCTGGGGAGGGTAGCTGGAAAGGCTCTGTTAAAGAGATACGGGAGGCATTCTGCCTTCGACTTCTTCCTCTCGTCCTTCCGGCCGAGTCCTGCTCAGAGCGGCCTCTCAGTGGGTACCGTGAGTGATGAATCAGCCCATTTTTCTCTTTCCATCTTGAAATCCTAAATCAAGCCCCCCTCCACCAGAGGTCCCACCCAGATGAGGCCACTTCCCTTCCTTTCATCTCCTCTTCCGACCCCCAGTCCTTCGCTGGACTGTCCAGGCCACATTAACTTACAGTCTCTTTTATGCCAATTAACAGAAACATTTCTAGATATTTCTGATGTGGTTTGTTATTGATTTGTTACTTGACTGTGTGCTTCAGGAGGGCAAGATCCAAACCTTCTACGCCACTGGCATCCCCAGCCGTGGCAGCTTGCTGCAGGTATCTGTCCCTGAAGCCCCAGGCCACCTGTGCACTGGGAATGACGACCCAAGAGGACAGGGTCTGGGGCCTGGAACTAAACCCTCACTGCCCTCCCCTCATTCCCTTTGCCTTTCCTGCTTGGAGTCAAGGTTATACCACCTCCTCGTGCAGGTTTGAGAGGAGTTTGGGAAATCAGAAGTGCCTTAAATCAGTATTTTGTGAAAGCACCAAATTCAAGAAAGGAAGCAGCCGACCGGCATCAGTCTATTAAGGCTCCACTTGCTTGGTTCAGTGCGATAGGTAAACAGTTTTCTCAGCCAGATGGATTTATTGCCCTGCCAAGGATTTGCACGTGAACTTGACAAGTCTCTGAATCCCTCTCAGCTTTTGGGTCACCCAGAGGCCAAGCCCTTCGTGGAAAGGAGATGACATTATCTACCTTGCCCCAAATCACAGTCCTGGCTACTTTTGCTGTAACATCTTTGCCATAGACATCCCTGCCACACGCATGTCACCAAATAACTCATTGACCGTAAGGCAATTTTGCTGGAAAAAAAATAAAATAAGGTAAAATAAAATAAAGTAAATAACTGGTTGGCAGTTTGGGTTTTGTTTGTTTAGTTCGTTTCCTTTCTCCACTGATGAACTGACTGCCATAAAAATATAAAATAACGGCATGGGTTTTTTTTATTTTGGCTTTATTTCTTTACTGATGACTCAATGCCATAAAAAAGATAAAATAACCGGTTGACAGTTTGGTTTCGTTTCTTCATTGATGAAGCACTTCCATTTTTATAGGATACACGTCTTAGCCCACATTTCCCACAGAACGCGGGAACATCTACCAGCGGGCACGTGACGATATGGCCAGAACAAACCGTGTAGAAGGCTTCCGCAACATAATGCCAAGTCCAGTCACAACTACACACCTCAGCATTGGAAACCAATACCTCTCTCAATGAAAGAAGACATTTTCACACACACACACAAAGCAATGCTGAGCAAGGAAATGAATCAACAAGCAAAAAAAAAAAAAGCATGATACTATGTAACAGAAGACTTCAAAGACAAGCACAAAATAAAATCAGTTATTTTAGCAGGATTGCATTGAATCTACACACACTTTAAATGTATTGAAATATTTTATATTTTTTCAATAAAGTCATCATTTTCTTCTTTTTAGGCAAAATTGCCCTCGACCAATTAGTTAAGCGGCAGAAATGCTTGTAGAAAGGAGTCTATGAGAAAGACATCTCAAACCCGGACCCACAAAATCACAGCTCTCTTCTGAAGCCAATTATCTCCTGGACACCAGTTCTCAGCCTGGGCTTTCTGGTCAACCCATTTTTCCAAACACCCTGTGCTGCAGGGAGGGGAGGATGAGTCTAAAGACATACCCAGGCTCCCCAGAAATATTTTAGGGTTCCTCATCTGCATCCCAGGCAAGATGCTGGCTGACCAGTGATTTCAGCAATTCGATATTGTAGAACTGGTAGCGCAGCCCACACTGATCAGCTCAGGGCCTACCCGGTGCATGCTCAGCTCTTCTGCTTCATTAACTGCCTTTTTTCACACCTGACCCATTTATGACAGTAAATCCCAGGTGACATCCAGTAGCCACCACACATCTGTGTCTTTTTAAAAGGCTCTCAGGCTCCCGCCAAAGGCATCTGCTTTCTACAGCTCATTCAGCCCTCCCTCCCTTTTCACACTGTTCAAGCCAAAGGGGGAGAGAGATTGTCAATTAAACAAAAAAGAGAAAAACTAGGCGAGAGAGAAGTCCCCGCAGGTGGATTTCTCACCTAAGGTGCCCAGACCCAGCCAAGTGCATTGTGAGTAGGGTCGCTGGCTGGTGTTGCCTCATCCTGGCCGTTCCCAGCCGAGAGTCCTCCTCCTCCCGCCACTGCTTTGCCAAGCTGCCCACACCGATTCCATTTCGGGAGATGGTGCACCACCAGACGTGTGCTCTGTGGGGTGTCTTTGTTAGTGTACAGCGGGCACTGGGGGCCAGCCTTCCCAGGTGGCACCACAGGACTTCTCTGCCAGGTTGGGTGCCTGAAATGCCATCTCCCTGCCACATCTGCTGCTACTTCATAGTTTCTAATCTGCATTTCCCATTCCTTGTACCTGTGCTCAGCCTGATTCAGCTGCATTCCCTCCACCTCCTGCGCAGTCAGACGCTTGGTCTATCAAACTTGCCCTGTTCCGTGGTAATAAGCCTCCCTCGCAGTCAGCAGCCAGCTCAGGCCACTTCACTCCCGGGCTTCCCTCTCAGACACCGTCCAGTTCTGACCTGCCAGGGTGCCCAGGTGGCAGGAGAAAGGTCCCAGTCCCACTTGTCACTGCGCACGCTGACCTGTTTGTCACAGACGGACAACTGCGGGGAGCATAGCAGAACATAGGCTCTTCTTACTTGTAAAGGCCACTCAGACTTCGGCAGGGACTTTAGAGTCAGGGAACGGGGTCTGGAGTTTATAGCTTTGTCAGCACCGGCTTGTCTTCCTGGACCCTGGTCTTTCAGGCAAGACCCCCAAAGAACTTCCTTCCAATGAGTTTTTTTTCAGCAAGCATTTTTGCCAATATTTCACACACTAACAACCAGAATAGCTGTCTGGCTAGAACACCGAAATGTTGGACAAGCTTCTTTCAAGGGAAGAAGAAATTACAAAGGATGAGGAGGGCTGAAATATGCACCTCAGAGAGGGCAACATAAGACTAATGAAAACTTATTTACAATTACTGTCATAATCTAGTGAATAAATCTATTAGTAGTGCCAAAATAAAATTGTAATCCCTCAAGTCATTTGCAATAATATTTAGGAACTCTCAGTACTCCAAGTAGTTAAAGTAGTAATTAATGCTTTTAATGAATCATGTGTTAGTTAATTTAATTGGCCTTCTACCTTGAAAAATGCATGTCTCCTTATAATTAAAACATTTAATTTACTTATGATGATTTTTATGTGATTCAAGTCTATTAATAACAATTTAATAACCAAACTTTAATATGTTTTCATTCTAATCATAAAACTATTTTAAAATAGCTTTTAAAATAGTATCCAAGTCTTTATATTAGCCAATTATTCCTGTTAATATAAAGACATTCTAATTTGCTCTTGATAACAGCTGCTGATATAAAAAATAGTCCAGATAATTTTAATAAATAATACATGACATTCTGCAATGTATGTATGCAGCCTATTGTCATGTATACAATAATTAAAAGTGGACACTAGAGGGAGATAGACAGAGAGGGTGAGAAGGAAGGAAAAAGATGGAATACAATATAGATATTGTACTTTAATGAAGAGTGCATTGGTTTGACCTCTTTGGTGCTCATTTACTGGAGGCCATACCCAGGAACCTAATTAGAAATATAATGTGGGGTTCACGTAACACAAATTTACTTCTTTTGGGAAAAGCCCTGAGCTTGTCAGGCTTGCCTCTGAAGAAAGGAAGCTCATTATCACGCTCCCTCTACCCACCCAATACTTGTATAATGGATTCCAGTTTTCAAAATGATTTCATAGACATTATCTTATTTTGGAGGCAATGTGGTGTAGCAGAAAGAAAATTAGACTTGAGTCAGGAAACCTGAATTGTAGTCTGGTCTCTTCCACCAGATGCCAATGACCTTGGATGAGGTGCTTAACCTGTCTGGGCAGAAGCTCCCTCATATGTAACATGCCAGTGTTAGACAGATGATCTCTAAGGTTCTTGCAATTTTAAAACTATAATTTTATGATATAGTGCGTGTGTGTGTGTGAGAGAGAGAGAGAGAGAAAGCGTGTGTGTGTGTCCTACCTTAAACAGAATTATTTCAAATAACACCACTGTTCTGCCTTCACTGAAAGCATTTTCTCCTTCTGCCTGGGAGAAATAATGCAGACTCCAGGGAACCCCCAGGTAGTGAAGCAGTCCCTCCGGACTCAGCAAGCCCTAAGATTGGGTTACCAAGCCTAACGCGTGTATAAAATATTTCCATCAACTTGTAAAATAAAAGACCAATAAAAACAGTGACTTTTTATTATTATTTAGATTTAGATCGTCCCCTGCAGCGGTAAAAACCCAAAGGCAACCTCCTGAGTTTAGTAGGAATCTCAGAATGAAATGAAAACTGAGCGTAGCAAGAAAAATAGATGCATTAGACGTCCTCACCCTACCTAAAAGGCGATTCTTGTTCTTTGCTGTGTGTGTGTGTTCCTTTAAGCCCAGCAAACAGCACAAATGCTGAAAGCTCATTAAAATTTTAAAGAATTCGCAAACTGCTGATCAGTTCTAACTTTTAGAATTTCTGTGTCATTTTTATTAACTTAACACAAAGCATCACATCCCCAGCCTGGAAGAAATCTTTTACATCTTTTATCTAGGAGTGGGTGGCTGTAAGCCTTGCTTCTCATCCCTGCCTCTACCTCTCAGTTCCCAAACTGCGGGCAAAAAAAAAAAAAAAAAAGGCTCTAGAAGAACTAGGAATGTGCACTGAGAATGCCCACTCAAGGTTAGGGGTGGGGGGCAGGTGGCAGGGGGAGGGAGGATTCTGTTTCATGGACTATCCGGTCAAGGCTTGGGCAGGAGACCAGGAAGCCCAGAGAACGCAGGCTGGGAGAGACCATCTCAGCGTTCCCCAGAGCCGTTGTGTAACCTGGCTAAGGTGAGCTCCAAAGGGCAGCTCACCGGGTCAGTGCAACCCAATCGCCTAAGCGGAGAGAGCAGTCGAGATTGTGCAGAGTGCATTTAGAGTCTCGGGTGCTGTGGCTGTGCAAGGATTAAACTGAAAGCATACACATTGAAAGAAGGTCCACAAAGTGTGAACGTGAGAAGCATCAAAAAGCATTTCAATCTGATCCCGAGGGCCCCTTTCTCCAGAGGAATTCCAGCGTAGGGGAAACGCTGTACTCACCAATATCAATTAAGCTCCTGCTCGCCCCGTTCTAGGCACTAGATACATCAGTGAACAAGTCAGACGAAATCTCTGCTGTCATGGACATTATGTCCTTGTGAGCAAACAGACTAATAATATATGGGATAAATACATCATCGAATAATATGTTAGATTTTGGGGGCAGCTTCCACGGGGAAAAAAATAAGGAGGCTAAGAATGACTAGGAATCAGGGAAGGATTGTGTGCTATTTGCAAGAGTGGTCAGCATGGCCCCCTTAAAAAGGTGACATTTCAGCAGAGTTTAAAAAGGTGAGGGAGAGACCTCATGCAAGTACGCAAAGGAAGAGCATTCCAGGCAGAGCAGCAGCCGGTGCAAAGGCCCCGAGGCAGCAGCATTATGTTCAAAGGGTAGGAATGTGGCTGAGGCAGAGTGAATGAGGGGGAGGAGTAGGAAGGGGAGAGGTTAGAAAAGTAATCACTGACAAAATGTGTAGAACACTGGAGGCAATTGTGAGAACTTCGGTTTTTACTTTAGTGAAATGGGGAACCATTGGAGGGTTTTGAGAAGAAGGTTTATGTTTTAATGGGATCCCCCTGGCAACTGTGTTGAGACTAGCCTGAAAGGGGTATATAACTCAATTTCAAATAGACTTTCCATCTAAAATGGCCTCCCAACTGGGGCAGCCTCCTAACATCCCTCAGCCGTACCTACAATGCCCCTGTCTCTTACAGGGCCCCTGGACCAGAGCAAGAGCCTAGATCTCTTGAGAGATGGCCCTGCCATGAGGTGAACGGGGTTGGCTCAGTTCCTTCTTGGCTGGAGCCACTGCACCATGATGCGGCAGCACCTGCAGGCTCTTCCCAGAATACTTCCCACGCACCCAGTCTTCCCCGGGCCCAGCCCAGGCAGACTGCAGTCTCGGAAAGCAGCAGTCCGAGGGAAAGGAGAGGATGCTACTTTAGCTTACCGAGGAGAACCTCCCAAACTTGATCTTTCATCAGGCCCCTTTCCCCAGACCGCGGCCTCTCTTCCCTTCTCCATCCCTTCCCCTCCAAGCAGCCCTCTCCTTCAGGTCCCCAGTCCAGCCTTCTCCTCCTCCTCTGTGCCGTGGAAATGCCACCCCTCCCCACAGCAGAGCTGCTGTCCCCTCGGACCCCGGCCTCTCAGCCTTCAGCAAGATGCCCTCTCGTGGGCTCTTAAGCAGGGGGGGAGGCTTGGGAAATGGGGAGGGGGCACAGTGACTGGGCACGCTATTGGCATTGAGTGCCTCAGGACCAGGGACATTAAATAGCAACAATCATCGGGATGGTCTCATGTCACACCAGAAGAATCACTCACGTGCTTTGAGAGTCAGAGCAGAGGCAAGAGCCAGACCCCAGGTTATTCCCACCTGTGAGGGTCACGGCCGATTTTGTCACTGGTTTGCCTAAGAAGCAAGCGTGTTTCTCCAACATGAACTTTAATTGAACATTAATTGTTCTGATAGAAAACATAGCCTAGTCTCACAGGGGGAAGGCTAATTCCTTCTGATAGTGTGCCTTTGACCTTGCCCCTGACAACACCTGTGTAGCACCAGAGGGCAAGCACAGCGTCCAATGTTGAGCTGCCTGCTGTGAATCCTGACTCTGCCACTGGTCAGCAGTGCTGCCCTGACCAGGTGACCCACCTAAGTCAGTTCCGCCATCTGTAAAACGGGGAGAAAAACAGCACCCACCTTGTGTGGATGCTGTGAGAGAATATGTGTCGAGGGTGAGGCCCATAGTGCTAAGGAAATTAAATTCCCTCCTTGGAAAGAGGAATGCATCTATTCCCCCTGCCCCCCACCCTCCCCCCTGATCATAATATGTAACACAAAATACAGTACACCAATACACTGAGTGTATTTTTCACAATGCTTAGTTAGTGACTGGGGCCCCAAACCATAATTCAATGTGCCTCTAGGCAAGTTACTATTTTTCCAAAGCTCTCAGGGCCTGACAAAAGCAGATGGCTGTCAGCTGTGATCCATCCCGAGAATTGCTCCAGAATCGCATCACAGCGTTCAAGGCATTTGGAGGAATATCACGCACAGTAAGTACAGTCTTAAGGTGATGTAACTGTTAGGGTTCTTATCGCTTCCAGCAAGTCCATCTGAGTAAAACTAGGAGCCAACTTACCTTACCTGTGAAAAGAGCAGGCAAATCGTCACCCCAAATCTCTGCTTTTTATGCGATAGTTTTAGCCTGCTATTCCCTAAGACCTTTGGGCAGAACTTTAATCAAGTAGCAAAGTTGATGGGGTTTTAATTAGTTTTTTTGAAACTCTTCCCTGAATTGTTACTTTGTTCCTTCCCCACATTTGCTTCCTTGAGTCTCTCAGGTACAGTAGTAAAGTTGCTCCTTTTCTTCCTCCAGTGAAATCAAAATGGCCTTTAAATATTCAAATTATAGCAGAGGTTCTCCTTTTCTACCAGTGCAGCTGAGTAGATGGGAAACTGACCTAGACATGTGTGTATGTATACAGGGAGTGGGGAGCAGGTATGTGGGGGCAGCGTGTGTTATGTGTCTGTGGCATATGACGGTGTGCATATATGCGGGTTTTGTGTATGTGTACGATGTGTACAGGTAATTGGTGTACATACGGTGTGTGGAGTGTATGGAGGTGTGCATTGTGTGATGTGTTTGGGAAGGGAGTGTATGTATACAGGGAGAGGGTGTGTGTGTATATATGTATATGGGGTGTGTGGGTATGGCGTGTATAGTGCACGGTGTGTGTATATGTGTGTGGGGTGTGGGGAAGTATACTCGTGTGGGAGACAGGTGTGTCTGTGTGTGTCCATGTCTGTGTGTGTCTGTGGGAGGGACAGGGCAGAGTCAGGAGAAGAGAGTGCTCCAAGTCAGGCGCAGACCTGGCTTCGATAAGAGCAGTGCCTGATCTTTGGGTGATTTACATACATAATCTCTAAACTGCACAACTCCGCAAGAGTCGTTTACAGATGAGGAAACTGAGTCTTACAGAGGTTAAGGACAGGTAACTTGACCAAGGTCTCATAGCAAGTAAGCAGAATAGCTGGGACTCAAATAGGCCTGGATAACGCCAAAAGCATTCACTCTTTTTATGATCTCAGGCAGTTTACCATAACAGGGAAAACTAAAACATTAATGATTTAGTCAGTATTTCTTTGCCTTTCATGGTTCCTCTTTCCAAAAGTTCTTGCTACCCATTAAATGTTCCAGTGTCAGGATATACCTGTGTAGTAGATTTAAGAGGAGGGAACCAGAGCTGGGGCTTTCAGGCCTGGTAATTCTGGGAGCCAGTCAACCATCGTAAGTCTCCACTCTGGGCCGTAAGAGCAAGTGAGAGAGGACAAAGAGAAAGAGAGAACAGACAACGCAAACCATCTTCAAGAAACTGGTTGGAGGAGGAGGTGGGCATGGAGCAATTATGTTTGGTCATATTTATCTATAAGCCGGTGCTCATGGGACACTAGCCCAACAGAACACGGGATGGAGAATTTATGGGAGAGGATGATGAGAGGAAGAAGTCTCAGTGAAATGAATGGGATCAGAAGCAGAATGGCTGGCAACTACCAGATGCTTGACAGATTCACGGAGGCCGTTTGGCCTCCAGTCTCTCACAGGTGAAAAGCTGAGGATATCCTGGCTCCATTAACTCAAACACAAGGGCTGAGATTTGGTTCATGGCGGGGCTTTGGAGAGACGCAATTAGTGAGGGAAAGGGCATCTGTCAACTGCAGCCACCCTCCAGTCTATTCTTTCCAGCTCTGTTATGGCAGCTGTCATTTGGGCCGAGAGACCCTGGCACCATCTTGACTGTGGATACAGTCCCAGGGACACGTACTACAGCACATTTGAATAGACATTGGAAGGACAAAATATATAGGAAGAAAGGAAAAGTAGGCAATAGATTTAAGTTCTAAGAGGCATGAGGCAGCCCTGGCTGGTGTGAGTCAGTGGATTGAGTGCTGGCTTGCAAACCAAAGGGTCTCCAGTTCGATTCCCAGTCAGGGCACATGCCTGGGTTGCAGGCCAGGTGCTCCCAGCTAGGGGCATGTGAGAGGGAAACACACACTGGTGTTTCTCTCCTTCTCTTTGTCCTTCCCTTCCCCTCTGTCTAAAAATAAGTAAATAAATAAATTTTTAAAAAAGAGGCATGAGGCATTGTAATCTGTTACTATTGAGTGAAAGAACACATGCAAGAGAGTATTGAAAGTATTTTGAAATGCAAGGTAGGATTATTTTTCCCAAAGAAATCCATGGTAGATTGGTTCAGTTCATTTATTCACCCAACAGATATTTATGAGTGCCTACTATGCTAGGTGTGATTTCGAGACTGGACATACAATGGTGAACAAGGATTGGCCCCTGCTCTTTCTGTAACTATGTCAGTTGGAAGAGACATAAAACAAGTAAACATATAAATAGGAAAATCCCAGTTCATGTGAGTGCTATGAAGGAAAAAAAGAAAAGCAAGACAGCGACCAGTGGTGGGAGGAGATGAACTCTTGCCAATCGGCTCTGTAGTCGTCAACACTGGGTACGAACCCCAGCTGCACCACTTGCCCTTCGTAACTTACTCTCCCATGCCTTGGTTTCCTCATCTCTAAAACAGGGCTAATAATGCTTGCTTTGCCAAATGCTTGAGAGATGGAGAGCGATATGTATGTAGGTGAAGCACTGGCAAGTAGTAAGACCTCAAAAAGAGAGCATGATGATGGGATTTTTAGTCTCAGACAGGATGTATACCAGCAAGTTTAAGTAGCAAAGGAATTTAGTAAAGGATGGCTCAGGAAATGCGTAAGAGGCCAGAGAATTAAGCTTGCATTCTGGAACGGGGCACAGCTGCACCTCTAGGCTTCTCCAGTGGAAGTCCTGCCTCAGTAGTGATCCTGACTGATCCTGATTGGTCCCCCAGTGGGATGCTACCACTGGGCACTCCATCACTGTGGCTTCCAAAAGCAGATGTCTATATTGTTTCACCAGACTAGATTCTATACAGCACCTCCTTCCTTGCATTCCAAATTTGGCTTATATAGTTATGTCTGACTGACAAATCATAAGCCCTGTCTAAAATCTTGTTCCTTGGTTCTGACCAGTATGGCTCAGTTGGTTGGAGCATCATCCTGTACACCGAAAGGTTGTGGGTTTGAGTCCCAGTCAGGGCACATACCTAGGTTGTGGGTTCAATCCCCAGTCTGAACATGTATGGGAAACAACCAGTCAACATTTCTCTCTCTCTCTCCCTCTCCCTTTTACTCTCACCCCCCTCTAAAAAGCAATGAAAAAATGTCCTGAGGTGAGGATTAAATAAATAAATGAATGAAATCTGGTTCCGTGGGAGACTAGTGAAGTGAGTTTATGCTTTCAATCTAGGGAGGCAGGACTCATAATATAAGAAATTCTTCAAGCATAGGAAAGGGGATCAGCTGTGATGGGTGCCGTGAATCTCAGGGGTCCATGGTACAGAGCAAAAAAACCGCATGGCTGGTTCAACACAACCCAATATTCCTCCTTCTCTTTCCAAAGAAGACAAATCAGCACAGAGAGAGATCATCATCTTTGCAAGTGTGGCATCTCTTCCTCTGAAGTTATTAAAAGAGAGGGAAAGGGAATGGGGAAACAACAATGAGAAACCATTTTACACTGTCATATCAGCAAACGGTAAACGTCTAACAATACCACGCACTGATGCTCATGTGGAGAAAGAAAGTTCTCATATGTGGCTAGTGGGAGTGTGGGTTGATGCAGCCATTTTGGCATGCAATTCAGAAATAATCGATGACATTAAAGATGCGTATGCCCTATGACCCAGAACCCCACTCTTAGAGAAATTCTCAAATGCGTATGCAAAGAGTGGGGGGAGGGGAGGACCGGATGAAAGAAGGTGGAAGGACTGGCCAAAGGGCATAAAGGCATAAGCCACAGACACAGACAGCAGTGGGGTGATGGCCCGAGGGATGGGGGGTGACAAGGGCTGGGTGGAAGTGGGCCACCTCCTGGGAGGTGGGGACAAATGGGGACAACTGTAATAATGTCAGCAATAAAAATAATGTTTAAAAAATGTATATGCAAAGAGATGCATGTAAGAATGTTCAGTGCAGCAGTGTTGGTGAGGCTGCAGAACTGGAAATAACCACAGTGCACGCCAACCAGGAAATGGATAAATAAACTGTGGCTTATCAAATCATGAAATACTATTCAGCAGTTATATAATTGAATTATAACTGCTTATAGTAACATGGGCAGATACCTAACACATGACAAAACAAGTCACAGAAGGAAAAAAGAAAAGCAATTCACAGTCTGATATCAATTAAGTAGAACTTGAAAATGCAAAGCACTGCAATCACACATCAGTGGATACATTCGCATGGAGTGAAAGTATAAGTCACACACAGGGTGATGTGTGCCGCAGTCAGATGGCGCATCTCTCTGGGGAGAGAGGGAAGGAAGTTAAAGGAAGCCTTCAATTATGTATGAACTATGATGTCTGTGAATACATACTCCTATGTGTGATTAAAGTGCTTTACACCTTAAAAAAAAAAAAACTAAAAAAAGAGAGGGATTTAGAACCACTCAACTCTGGGTGGAAACTCTGACTCTTCCACTTATTAGAAAAAAACTGCAAGCCACTTTTCTTCTGGAAAATGAGGCTAATAATAACTGTTAGGTTGAACCTCATGAAACTGTCTCTTTTCCAGGCCAAGGCGGTAGCATATCAGGAGTTTCACAGACACTAACTCCACCCGGGACAGCTGTGGTGGGGGCTTAAGGAAAGGGCATGTGTAAAGGGCCCCTCACGTGGCACCCAATATACCGTCGCTCTTGTGACAAGCCAAGACATTCTGTAGGGAGGGTTGGGTGCATCCCTGCCTTGAAGCACAGGAAGAGCTAGATGACCTCTGGAGTTCTGCTCCCCTCGGATAGCCAAGATCCTATCAGTGGGTCCAGAATCACCCCACCATTGGAACAGGGGTCTGAGCTGGGGGGAAGATACTTGCTGATATCGACTCCTGCAGCACAGCATTTCTAGCATCCAAAAAAAGAAAATGGGTGAAGGGAGGCCTTTCAAAGACAAATGGGGCTTTCTCTGGCTGGTGTCACGTAGAGAGGCCCGCAGAGACACACCTGTTTGGTCAAGTGTGGGGCAGAGCCAGCCAGGGACCAGCCTGTGATTCCAAAGCCAACCAACTTGGCCAACCTGCAGAAAAGGGCTCTAAATAAGCCCTCCACCAACCTTAAAGAGAACAGACTAGCACCTTCCCCAGAGAATCAGCCTTCAAAACATTGAATGCATATCTTCATTATACTCAAGACCAAACAAATTGCCTAGTCAATGTTTGTAGTGGGTTCCAGAAATGGCAGTGTGGGGTTTTTCTGTTTTGTTTTGTTTTGTTTTTGAGATAGGGATGGCAGCAAAGAGCTGAAGATGATTAATGATCAAAGCCTTGTGAAAAAACACTCCAGCCAATTTGTGCTGATTTTCTTCTGCCTGAAAATGGGGGAAACCCATGGATTACTCAAGCTTAATTGATGTTTTTGCAGCAAAGAAAATGAAAGGTGCTTAATTCAGATATACACTCTCAGAGGTCCATTACCAAGCTGTCACCCCAATCAGCCATGCCAGTAGGTTTTCCTTGGGCTCTCCTGTCTATGCTCACACAAATCTGTTCCCAGCCGCATGTCAACCCCGGGGCAACTGGCTGGTCAGGTTGTTTAAGAAGAAAAGGTAGAGTTGAGAAAGAGCTGTAAAGAAGTAATCTGGACAGAAAATCAACACCTTTGGTCTTTGCAATTTAACAATTAAACAATTTAACTTGTTCTCCTCCAGGTGCAATTTCTCTGTCCCCAGCCCTGAAACAGTATTTAAGGACTTGTCCAAAGCCACGGCAACTGTGGTGACCAAACTGAAAATCCTTGGGCAGGTACTTAACCTCCCTGGGTCCCTGTTTCTTCATTCATCTTCCAGGGGCACCTATAAAATCGCGGCAACATTTTCCTCGGAGCCAGGGTGAGGATTCGGAGTCACAGGAGCCACGCGAGTGACACAGACTGGGTGTCCCATAAATGTTATTTTCTCCTCCCTGGCATTTACGAGGACAGCTAGTCTTCATGTATATGACACATAGCACTTAATGAGTGAAGGAGGTGGGAAAAGGTTCAAGAAAATGGGTAGCCTGCAATAGCAGCTGGGCTTTATTAACTACCTAATTCTTCCTACTCCAACCAAATGAATATAAGAGCAATACCCTTGCACACTCAGGAACCGAAGAGTGTACCCAATGAAGCCAGCACGTGGATGAACAAAGTTACACACAAATGAGGTGCCCCTTCAAATCACATGCGAAGTGTCCAAGTGAAGAGCATGAAACAAGTAAGCAGCAAAGACTGTATTTTGTGGTGAGTGAATGCCTTTTAATGCCAGTTGTTGTTGCTGGAAGCATGTTTGGAAGGGAGGGACAAAGAAACAACTAGAGAGGTGGGATGTTTGCACAATGAGGAAGGTGTCCAGGCAGCACTCGGCTGTGGCACACTTGGCTCCCCAGAAGCCCTTGACAAGCAAAGGTAGCACAGGACGCATTTTCATTCAAGGAGTGGCCCCTCCAGCACCTCCCACACTGCCCAGATAGGCATCCCTGAGGATGCAGACTTAAAATGAAAGCTCTAAAAAATCAACTGCATTCTACAATGGGCATGTATTTCTTTTGTAATCAGAAGGCAGACGGTCTCACAAAAAGAAATAAAGAAAGCTAAATTGATTAAGGCTATCCACTTGAGGCAGAAGTCTATGTGCAGGGCGGGGCAAAGGTAGGTTTATGGTTGTTTGTATGGAAAATGCTACAATAATTAATAATAGCAATATAAGAATAAACTCTGTTTTGCCTGCGCACAACTGCAAACCTACTTTTGCCCCAACCTGCATACTGAAGCCAAGTCTTCACGAACAGTCAGGGACAGACTGAGAATACACAACAATCCTTGTATAAAGGTTGATGTAGCAAAGCAACCAATATAGTGCTGACCAGCATGGGACATCGGTCAGTGTGGGACAGCAACACACAACAGAGCTACAGGGAAGACAAGTGAAGAAGAATCTTGGAACCAAAACAAAGCCACCTTGGCATGACTAACACCCCTTGAGAACAGAGGAGACAGGTTGTGGTCAACAGAACTGCCCTATAGGGACAACACTTATAAACCAGAAAGTCCCCGAGGTCCTATCCCAGGCAAGGTCACTGTAATAGTTGGTATTACATCCTCTAGATCAGATTCCACCACACAGCCAGTGGCATGATCTCATGATCTCAGTCTTCTGCCTTCTTGTATCTCCTTAAGAATCCTCAAAGGGATGGAAGGCTTTCGGGTTACACTATATTTCCATTTATAATTAGTCTTCCTCCAGTCTCTGTCCTGTCCTCTACTCCACTATCTGTGTCACTCTGCCACCCCTAGTTAGTGACACATGCCTGGTACACCTCATTCTGCCAGGCTGCGGACATGGATGTTCTTCATGGCCATTGCCACTGCCAATTGCTGCTAGAAGGCTAGGCTCTGCTCTGCTCTGTGCTATTGCAGATCACCCACTCATGCTCCTGACACTATGCCCAGTGCACCTACCCAGAGCCCTGGTCTCCCCTGGTCTACTCCACCAAGCACTGGTCCTGGGCTTCACCTCTGTAGCCACACAGCTGGCCTGTGTCACCAGCCAGTCAGAAAACACTGTCCCCTTCCCTTGCTCAGCACTTTCAGAGGGGTTCCCAGAGGACAGTTGCTCCGTCCCAGTCACGTGGCTCTTTCCATGTTGCCACACCATCTTCTCCTTGCAGGAATGTCTCCCCCACAGATTTGGGGTAAACAAAGATGAAAAAAAAACACTCACCTAACGAAGGCCACAACCCAGTGGAAGGAACAGAGACTCAAATAACTAAGTTTGCCACAAAATAAGGGTTCATTGTAGCACAAAGTTGACACATCAGTACTTAGGCTAAATCCACACACATGCACACACACATACACACATACACACATGCACACATACACACATGCATGCACACACACATGCATGCATTCATAGAATAAAACCTCAGTGCCATCCTTCAGTCTTCACTTTGGATGCAGTCTGCCAGCAAATCCTGCCTTGTCAGATTCTACTCTTGTCCAGGCCACCATCACCTCCCAACTGGTGTCCTGCTTCTGCCCACGACCCCTGTAATCCATTCCTCACATGGCAGCCAGAGGGATCCTGCACACATGAGAGCTGGGTCACGTGGCTGTTGTGCTCAGAGCCCTGAAATGCTCCCACCCTCACTCTGACTCCCACGTGGCCCCATGCGTTTGGCCTCCTCTTCAACTTCACCGCCTGTGGCTCAACCCTCACCAGACCTGCCACGTCAGCTCCTGCCCTGGACTTCGGCACTGGCTGCCCTCTCAGCGACTGCTTGGCTACTTCCTTCACTCTCCTTAGGTCTTTGGTCAAGACATGCTGCTCTGATCACCCTGTCTAAAACACCTCAGTCCCCCCAAACATTTATTTTTTGTGCCCTAAAACATGTATTTTTTTCTTCAAGGGAACAGTCTCAGAACCTACATTTACTATTCTGGTCAGTTTTCCACAGTCCAGAATCTGACTCACAATCTTTTAAGCCAGAAATCCAATTTGTATCTTTTCTAAGGAATCAAGCTCAAGTGACCAAATTATAAAATCCTTACAATAATTTTCAAAACCTCTTATTTGGATGGAAACATTCTATGAATATATGTGATCAGTACATTCACTATCCCTGGAAAGACCCACTTGGAAAATCAATAGTTATCAGAAGGCAGCTTGATAATAATGAAATGAAATGAAATCAAGGAACATGAGAAGGAACAAATGTATAGTTGCCATCAGGCTTAGATGGCCTGATATATAAGGGCCATTAGAATTCTCATGGTTGCAAGTCGCAGAAAATCCAACCCAACCAGCTTAAGCAATGAGGGAACTACTGGTTCCCACAACTGGGAAAGCCAGAAGAGCTGATCTCAGGCAAGACTTAATGCAGGAGGTTAAAGGAAGTTGGTTTCTCTCTTTACATCTCTTGTCCCTGCTTCCTCATGGATGACTCCATTCTCAGTCAAATTCTCCCCACATGGTGGCAAAGTGGCTGCAGCAGCTCCAGCCTCACACTCACAACTCCAAAACTAGGTAAAGACATGCCTCTTTTCTAGGATATCTGCCAAAGTTCTAAGATTCACACACTATAATAAGGGGGATGAAGCATGCTCATGAGCCTAGGCTCATCTCGTGTTCTACCCACCAACAGTCAGACCATACCTAAAATATGTGGCCTTAGAGTAATGAAAGTGAATCACAAACATTACTAAGAACTATTAATAAAAAGGGGATGAGCAGATACTAAGAGGAAAAAATTTAAATTTCCCCTGCAGCCTACAACTTACAATTATATGTTCTTGTCAACAGTGTGGGAATGCTCACAGCTAGCTGGCTATGCCTCCTGCATACCCATTCTCCACATTGCACATGCCTGGATGTCTGCTGGCCAAGACGCCCTGCTGCCCTGATTAGTGCTTGGAAATACATTCCTTTCTCTGGGGCTCTGCTGCTGACCAACCCCAGCCAACACATTCAGTCAATGACAACCACGGCCTGCTGGCTACAAACTCTTCATTCTCCCTCCTATAGATGACTTCACATGTCCATGCTCTAATTCAAGGTAACTCGGGTCCTTTATGGGAAGAACAAACATGTACCCCACTGAGAATTGAGGGCATAGTCTGAGGCAAACCCTGCAGACACATTTTCTTTAAAGTCTTAAGTCCTACCTTAATTTTTAATATGGATTTCACATTCTATTTCATAGTATTTTACTTACCTTCCCAGTAAAAATGTGTCTAAGAATATGTGTCATGGCCACACATTGAGCTCTATTCACCTGAAATGCCACCCTGTGAAGCTTGCAATTCAGTGCCTAAATGTGAACCAAACAGTAGGAGCAATGACATGTCTTGGGTATGAGGCTTATATGGGACGTGCGAGCGAACCTGTCCAGTAGGCGATTGGAGATGTGAGCATGTAGCTCAGGAGAGAGGTGGGGGTTGGAGACACAAATCCGAATACCAGCATGGTAGGAGCCAAGATGATAGGCAGGATTGTCCGTGGACCATGAGCAGAGAAGAGGAAAAACCTGGGGGTGAAACTCTGAGTGTAGCCCACGCAGTGGAGTGATGGAGAAGGAAATGGCACCAGGTGGGTAGAATCAGGAAAATCTCTCAAAAGGCAGAGAAAGCCTCAAAGACTCTAACCAAGTGCCCAAGAAAGGCAACTCAAGCTTCAGCGCAGGACAATTTGAGGTTTCCCAAGCCAATACAAAGCCCTGGCCAGTGCCAAGGCTGATCTAACAAACCAGGATTTCCAGCCCAGCCCGCTGGGCACAGAACTACCCCTGTCACCATGGAGCTCAGGCTAGCGGACCTCTTGGCATGGCCTCCAGTCCTCAGTGATGCAGCTGCGGTACCACAGAGGGGCCACCTCAGCATACACAGGTGGGCAGAGCTGCCTATGGGAGGTCAGTCCCTGAGGGTCCTGCCTGCTGGCTTCACACAATTCGTCCTTG
The DNA here is from genome assembly GCA_004026765.1 of Micronycteris hirsuta. Lineage (NCBI taxonomy): Eukaryota > Metazoa > Chordata > Mammalia > Chiroptera > Phyllostomidae > Micronycteris > Micronycteris hirsuta. The sequence continues at coordinate 119,362 of PVJI01001005.1, forward strand.
TTTGCTTGGATTGAAAGCCCAGAAAGGAGGAGGGAAAGATCAGGGTAGCTGCTGTCTGCACCACAGCTGGCTAAAGAACTGTCTCTTTAAAGATATCTATCTGCTTGGGAACTGCTGGACTGGACAGGTTACCAAAGGCTTTTTTTAATTCTTAGATCCTTTCCAGAGGTGACAGTCACTAGGGTGTTTATAATGGGGACTTTTGTCATCAAGGCTTCAAACCTTCCTTATGACCAAGCTCTGAACCACTGGAAGAGGAGCAACAAACATGGATTCCGCACCCACCGCGAGCCGGCCTCATATTAAACACTCCACACACATCTCCTCATTTCCTCTGCAGAGTGACCTGCGGGGCAGGTGCTGTCATTATCTCCATTTTACAGACAAGAAACTGGGACTCAAAGAACTAATACATGGAGAGCTACATCACAGTACGTTTTTCAGTTTTCAATAACAACTTCAGAGTTGACAAAGCTCTCCCACACAGAGTATTTCCTGTTGACTCAGAGACTCATGCTGACTGAGAATTAACCCCATTTTACAAATGAGAAAACTGAGACACGGAAAGTTGAAGTGACTTGCCCGAGATCCGAAGGGGAGGCCATCCGGAGTTCAGTGTTCTTTGCACTACGCTTCTGTCCACTCCCGCTTCCTATTCATTCCAAGAGAAAGCCTGGAAGAGAAACAGGTGATTTTCCCATAAAGGACAAACAATTTCCTAAAGCAGAGGCCTCTTTCCTGAAAGATTTCGTGGGAGATGTCAAACTCTGTCAAGTCCCAGAGTGCATTCTGTGGAGTAGAAGTCACAGAGGGCATCGATAGGGCAGAAGTGACTTCTCTGGGTTTAGTGAAGCCCATGCCACCTCCCTTCCCTGTCGGCCAGCCTAGACCTCTGCTGCTGAGGACCCAGCCAGGTGGCCACACTGGACAATCACTGTGTGTCCTTCAACCTCAAGCTTCATGAACTTGGCCCCTGACCGCATCTCTGTTCCCACCCTCCCGACCACTGTCTGTCCCTCATTCACCAGCTAGCCGTGGAACGCCCTGTGGATCCTGTGTGCTTTGCATTATATTCTCATCTCACTGCCCTTCATTACCTGCTTCATGCTCCGTTGTCTTGCTACCCAGCACGAGAACAAAGGATCTTGTTTCACTCTCTCTGTAACCCTGCATGGGTCCACACTTAAAGGATTCATTTAAAAATGATCTAACAAAAAACCAGGATATTATTTTTTTTACTATAATAACCATTCTTTACCAGAACATCCTTTGGCTGTTAAATGAATGCCAATAGCTGGTCAGGGGAGATGCTGGCAATTGCCCCTTCGATTCTGTCTGCCACAGAGTCCCTCTGCGGGCAGGCTGTCCTAACCCTGTTCCACGGGGCAGCGCCTGGTCGGCCATGTGCTCTGAGCTGCCTGGCTCCCTTTTGCTGAGCATTGGCCAGTGGAGAATAGCAGGTTGTCTGGTACCTTAGTGAGACCTTTAGTTCACCACTTGGGATAATAACAACTATAATAATTATAGCAAGTATTCTATCATACTTTTCATTTTTCAAAATAGCTATTGGATTTTACAGTTGGAAAAGGCCTAGAGAGTGAGCCAAACTCTTTCACTGACAAGTGGAAAAAAAAAAAAAATGAAGCCCAGAGCAGCGAATACCCTGAGTGACCCTCACAACACTGCTGTGGGTGGGCCAGCTCCCATTTCACAGCTAAGGAAATTGACACGGAAAGTGACATGTCCCAAGTGACTCGGCCAATGCGAAGCAGATCTGGGCCCAGACTTTCAGGTTCCTAATCCCCCTGGTCTTTGGTGCTCTCTCCCCTCACCTGCAGGCTTTCCCTCTGGGCCAGGGAACCATTGAAAGAGGTACCTAGGAAACTGGGTCATCTGTGACCTCAGATTTGACCTTGGCCTTTCCCAGTGTGGAGCTCCGCTTCCTTCCAAAGGCTTCCCTGCTCTGGGGGTTTTCTCTGCTCCCAGCCCCCTTTTCTTCCCAGTCTGCCTATAGTCATAAAGTATGAAAACCCTGAACACCCTAATCATCTATTAGAGACAATTTTGAGCTGAAGGTTGAGTAGTTTCCTGTCACTTTAATGACAAATATGTTTTTTGAAGCTTCTTATAGCAGCAATTCCCATAAACGGGAAGACATTTGAGGTCTTAAGTGAAGGGAACCCTTATGCAGCCCTGTATGTCCCTGCTTGGCTGGAGGAGCTGATGAGGGTCAGGGACTAACCAGGAAGTGGACCCAGCTAAGCCTCCAGGGGCACCAGTCTTGTCCAATCAGCAAGACAGTGAGGGTGCCCCCTGGTGGAAAGGTACAAGACGCCTGCAGTCCTTGGGGCACAAAGGGAGAGCCAGTGAGAGGGACGAAAGAGGCTGGACTCCAGTGACAACTCCTCAGCCTCTTCCCAGGTAAGTCAGTGTTGACAGCTGGTCCCCAAGGGCCACGCGCTGCAGCGGAAGAGCCCAGTGGATTCTGCAGCAAGCGTTCTCCATGGGCTCCCACTTGCTGTGGAGGAATCCAGACAAATATGTGATCCAGGTTTTCAGGTTGAGGAATTTACATTTGGTTGAATTTCCAACGAGATGTAAATTCAAGAGGTAAACCTCTGCTATTGTTTTTGCCTGCCTGGCATGCAGTTCTCTCTCCCCGCCCGCCCCCCCCCTCTCTCTCTCCCTCTTTAGTAATAGCACCTTGACTTTTCTCAAGCGTCCCTCACACCCCCACCCACCCTCTGTCCATGTGGTTCTGCCCCCTCCTGCAAGGCTTTCCAACCTGAGAAGCACTCACTGAGTCCTTTAAGACCAGATAAACAATCTTCTTCTCGGAAGACTTTCGTGACCCTGAGAAGCAGTGACCCACTTTCTCCTGCGACATCCTCCCTCTGCCACCCTGTACCACACTGTGGGTGTGTCAGCTTCCCTTCCACACCTCGGGCTTTGAAGAGCTGAAGCTGTCTTCTGATTACGTTTATATCAGAAGATTCTAGCACAGTGCCTGGCACATGGTAGGTGCCCAATGAATGTCGGATGGAGGAAGGAAGGACAAGACTCATTCATAAACTATAAATAATCATGTAAGTACCAACTGCACAGATCAGACCCTCCAGGTTCGTGGACATTTTATCAGCCTCAAGTGCTACAAACCATGACCCGCCCAGACTTTACTGCATTTATTTGTGAGGCAAGATAAACCCCATCTGACAGATCCTCCTACTCATACATCAGACAGACAGTACAAGATTAAACAGTCAACGCTGGCACACCCCCGCAGCGACCCGGAGGCCAGGCTACAGCGGGTACTAAGGGGCTGAGCAAGAGAGCTGCACCCCCGAACTGGAATGCTGCTTGAGGTCTCGGCCTGGCTCGGGGCTGGGCCAGGGAAGGCAGCCTGCAAGTGAGGAGATCTGCACATCTGCCCTCAATTGTCTTGGTATCTGGTTTAGAAAAACAAAATACTTAGCTGAGGAACCAGAGGACCACCGGGGTACAAAAGGCTGATGCTGAAAAACAAAGTACTTGGCTGTAAGAAATAGTTACACCATAAAAGAGATTCCAAGCAATTCAGGGCATTTCTCCCCTTGTAAGATGCGTGAAGTCAATCAATAAACATTCTTCCTCCGCAGCTTAGCAGTGCCAGGACCACCTCGCCTCAACGGAAGAAAGTCACCTTTGGTAGGAAGGGGGTCATCGCAGCCATGTTCTCAAGATAAGCAAATTCCAACCAAAAGTCAGTTTTTCTTCCCCCTTTCTACCCCTCTCCTCCAATTTAGAAAGACTATTGCATTTGCTGCTTCCCCACCTCAGGACTCAGAGAAAGCTAAACGTAAGAGTTATTTCTTCATTGAGATTCAATATTCCTCTAAATCTACTTTTTGTTGCCCCAAGTCAAAGCCAGTTATCTTGTGATGGAAAGAAATTGTTTCAGTGTTATATGATTTGTATCTGGTAAATCCATGCCCCCTGCCGATTATCATCACATTCCTGTCCTTTAGCCGTTTCCAAAATGACAGTCTATTGATCCAGCCATCTCCCAGGTTTTGAAGTTCATGCAAAAGGACGTCTCCAGTGCATTGTTCATTCCCGCCGCTCCTTGGGCTGCAGGATAGAAGTGTTGCCTTTCATATTTCATGCACTTCCCCTGCCCCTTCAATTGAGGACAGATCACCAAGATTCTTTCAATGCCTACCAGGCACACTTCCAGGCACCGACATGGCTCCCAGGGTTTGCCGAGCTAAGTGGAGTTGAGTAGAACTGTCACTTCCGACCTCCACTGAGACTCTGCCCTTTAAATTAAGGAATGACAGCATCGTGGGTCCTCTCTGCATAAGCGGCTGGTCTAGCAGGGCATCCGGCATTGCGGGGCCCTCTCTTTTGTCTGAGCCTTACAGCCATCCAGTGGGGCTGGGAGAGAGTGGCCGCATCGACATCTCACAAGGGTGGGAAGCGGGTTGTGTTGAGAAAGTCTGCGAGTGACAGAGCTGGGATCTGGCCTAGGAGTGCTGGCTCCAGGCACACCGGGCTCTACCTTATCCCCGAGTCCATCTCAAGCATCATTCCACTGCAAGCCACAAGCCGTGGTGCGTAAACAGTGCCTTGGCTCTGCCTTTCAGGAGCTGTGGGACCCTGAGCAAGTTTTATCTTTCCAAGCCTCAGTTTCTTCATCTGCCAACTGGAGCTCAGAATGCCCCAGTGAGCATCCCTCGGGGTTATCGCACAAGCTAAATGACACGATGCTGCTGAAGATTATTCTTTGGGGGAGGGGGTATGGGGGGGGGGGAATGTTGTCACTTTTTTATTTGACAATCTAAGAGAAAAGAGGTCAGTGCCCCTGACTAGAGAGTCAGGTAGTGCATGTTTTAAAAATTCTCGTGGCACATCTGTTGAAAATCGCTGCTTTGGGGCACCTTATCTCACTTTAGAAAAGAAGGGAAAACTTGTACTTATTTCCATGACAGCATGGGCAGCAGAGTCCCTTTTGTGCTGGGTAAATTGGGTGCTTCCTAAGGAGAAAAGAAATGAAAGAAAGGGAACTAAGGTTTACTGGACACTTCCTGAGCAGGCACTAGGCGTTCCGAACACTCCTGTGAGGCCATCTGCTGAGGAATCAAAGCTCAGAGATGGTGAGTGATCTGACCGCCTCGATCTGGGGAATGGTGAAACCAAGATTCAAATTCAGCCGTGTGATCCCCAAACTTATGCCCTTTCTGACCACACTGCTTTTCTTAGAACAAAACCCTTACTAGTCAAACACTGGCAGAATGGAAGAACAATGTTTCAGTGGGAAATGCCACATTACTGTCATTTCCTGCTAAGCGTGGGAAGCTGGAATCTGCGACCTCCTGCAGTTCTGTGGCCTACCCCTCTGGAAAAGCACCCCTAAGCCCCCAACAACTAACATACAGCGCTCAGTTTAGACAGCATTTTCATACATATCCCCCACCCTGTAGGGAAGGCAGCAGAGTTATTAACCAACTTTAAAGATGAAGGGACTGAAGCACAGAGAGGTGCACATGCCCCAAATCACCCAGCCTGCGGTACGCACGCCCAGGATTCACACGGAGGTTCACTGCCTCGGACCTCGTGCTCCTCCCACTGAGCCACGGCGCCCCCCGCAGACCCCCCTGCCCCACTGCCTGTGTCCTGCTGGGGTTAGGACCTAGACCCCTGCTTCTGCACAAGACCCCGCCCAAGCATCCTTGCTCATCTTCCAGGGATTTGCAGTCTCTTCCACAACTGCAGGATCTTTTCCATTCCGCTTCCCCACCCCAAGTTATCTCCTCTGTGATTCCACTTTGAGCATCTTATCTTGAGAGTCAGAGTAAGATTAAAAAAAAAAAATCCTGTTGCCAGCAGTTTCTTTCTATTCAAGCACTAACTGAACACTATTCACAGATCCCCGTCCTTGTAATAACCCGTCTCCTAACGCCCACACCAAACAGCTTGTTTTAAAAACATCATCACAACCCTCAGAACAAGGCTGCAAGCCCTGTGCTATTTCCCATCCCTCACAGGTGAAGTGGCCAAGACCTAGACACCTTAATGTCCCTAGGGTTACAGAGCTAGGAAGAGGCAGATGGAGACTCAGACCCAGGAGTCATGGCTAAGGCCTCATTTTTATCAGACGTCACACAAACCCATCTGAGAACACTGACCACACTGATGGTGAAGTGGGCGGAGTTTTCCTCGAACGATAGAGTCAAAGCTCACTATTCAAAACTCAAAGGGAACCGTCCAGGCCCCCTGGTTCTGCGGCCTCCAGACTGTCCTGCAGAGCAGCTGGAGAGGCTAGCACAGTGGTTGTCCTGCCTAGTGACAAACTGCTCGTCCCGGGTGCCGTGAGCAAACTGCCATCCAGCGCACTGCGGCTGTTAATAGTAGTGACAGCTCTCGTCTTTGAGCTCTCGCCATGGGCCAAGGGGCCGCACTCAGTGCTTCTTAAAGCTTTTGGATCTTTGGAAGTAGGTAAGTGGGGGGAGGGGGGCGATCAGATTGTTCAAACAATTACTGCCCTTCCCCGGGGGATCATACTCCCCTCTCCCATTCCCTTGGAGAATGATCGGTGATATTCTCTCTTTCTCCCCCTTTCTCCCTCCCCCTCCCTTTACCCACCCTCACAGCTCATCCATCTTCAGCCACTGAACTGTCAAGGCCCTAGACAGGGGCTGCATATAAGACTGGGCCACATGAACACGACAAGGACCAGCAGAGCCGGGACTAACCCACAGTGAACGTGCAACATGAAAACAAATACACTTTTGTGGTTTCACACAGCATAACTTGGTTTAAACTGACGTAATAATGGGGGAAATGGAGGCACTCACCAGCTAGTTGCCTGAGGTGGCACAGCCAGCAGGTGGCGGTCCTTCTACAGCACAGCCAGCCCTCATTCCCGTGCTCCCTTTGGCCACCTGCAGTCACTTCCTCTCATCTGGCTCCCCGCTGCAGCACCAGGTCCCCTGGTCAAGGTCAAAGGCAGCCTCTCCCTCGTCCCTTCTCTGGCTTCTCCACCGCATGGGCACTGTGAGCCATTTTCTCACTCCTCCGACGTTCCTTGGGGGAGCTCCGTGACCCGCACCCCTCTCTGCCTGCTCCTTCAGTGTTTCTCTTTCTCCCCCAGAGGTAGCCCAGTAGTTGCAGCACAGGCTTGAGAATCAGACAGAATCCAAAGGTGGAATCCAGACTCTCCCTTTCACCAGCCATGTGGCCGTGGGCAAGCCACTCATCCTCTCTGAGCCCCAGTTTTTGAACGAGAAGACTGGAATAGAAACACCTCCCTCGCAGGCTGTTGGGAGCATCATCAAACGGGCTGGCCTGCGTGAAGGAAACAGGCCAGCCAGGCGACCACTCATGCCCTCATCTGAGAATCTTTCCTCCCTCACTCTCCTGAAGGCTCCTTGACCCCACCCTTCTCCCTCTCTGGTCAGTTCATCCAACAAGTTGAACTAAAAGATCCACAAACAGATGTGTTAGATCCACGAGCAATTGCTCAACCTTCAAGTCTGTCTAAAATCTGATCTCCTCTCGCCACCTCAGCTTCCGGCCTTGGCCCGTCCCCATCGTCTCTCCTCTGAGTGCTGCAGAGGCCTCCCAACCACTCACCTGGGCCCCACACGGCGCCTGCAGCACACCTGTCACAGCTCGAGTCTCATCCTGTCCCTCCTCCAAAGGCTTCTGCCTCGTGGCTCGGAAGGCCCACAGGCTCTGTGTGACGCCTGTCAGAGCTCACTCCTCTGACACTCCCCTCGCTCACGCACACAAGCCACCCCTGTCCCCATGCTCTTCAGTGAACACCTCAAGCGGCGCCCCCTCTCAGGGCCTCTACCCACGTTCTCCCCTCTGCCCCAAGCCCTCCGGCCTCAGAGATCTGCGGGGACCACTCGCTCTCTCACTTCTTCACGTCTCTGTGCTGACGTCGCTGGATCAGAGGGAGGCCTTCCCAGACGGCAGTTACAAAAGCAGCGCTCCGCCCTGCCACCCCAAGGCCACGTTCCAGACCCTCATTTGGCTTTATTCTTCTTCATAGCGTTTTTGCCACCTGAAATATTGTATCTTTGTTTGTTTACTGTGTCTCCCCTACTAGAAGGTAAGAACCTCTTTGATATCTGCTGTTACCCCAGTGCTTAAAATGACTGCCTGACACATGATAAGCATTGGGAAAATTTAATTGGATGAATGATTGGATGGATAGTACTGGACTCTTGAACTGTTGTTAAAAGTTACCGTAAGGCCACAGAGAAGCAAGGAAGGCATCCAGTAGTCAGCAGAGAGAAGCAGGAAAATGGAACAGATATATGGAGGAGAGTAGAAATGAGGTGTCTTTTGTCCCAAGAAATATGGGTAAAGGGGCTGCCGTTCCTGACTTCTAAGGTCATGTTCCAGGTGGTCCAGCTCTTTCGTGCCTTTGGATACAGCGACACTGCAAACTGCACACACACACACCACACACACCATACACATAGCACATCACACCCACACCCGTACACACACACACTACACCACATCGCATACCACACCTTTACTAAAACGACCTTGAGTGAGTTTCTGAGTCTTGCTGCTTAATGGTCCCACACAATGGCAGTGTGTAAGTATCCCGCACAGAACCAGGCACACATTCATGTTCGCTAGTGTGAGTTCCCTCCCTGCCATTTAAAGCCCCAGCTGGAAGCAGTTCCGAGGCTGGGAACTTGCAGTCCCTGGCTGCACCCTGCTGCCTTCCCTCTTTGCGCAGCATTTCCAGTCCCTCCCGCTGTCCTCTGACCTTGCTTTGTTCTCTGCTGCTCCCCCCGAAAAACTGACACCCCCTCCCAACTTCCCTGTCTGACAAGAATGCCTTCGATGCGCAGTCATTCTGGTCAGAAACTTAGAAGTCATACTGAGTATCCATCACCCCGACGTCTGTCCACAGAGCCTGTTAATTCCTTGCAAACACTTCCTAGAGTAACCTTTCTTGTCCATTTCCCCGACTGGATCTTACAGCACTTCATCCAGGAATCCATCTCTAAGCCCAGAACAAATCGGGTCCCCATTTGTCTCTAATAGGCCTGCACTTTTCTTTCGTAGCCTTGGCCATGGTTTGTAATTGCCTATTTGCGATAGTGTGAGATTACCGTCTCCCTCCCGCACTGGACTCTGAACTCCACAAGGACAATTCTCAGTAAATGCTACTGGGCGGATAAATGGAGCTATTTTTTTTTCTTTGTTTCTTTGTCCTCCTCCCCAGCTCTCATATAAGTTTCCTGAAGGATGGAGCTGTGTTTATTGCTGCCTATACCTCCCCCAGCCCCAGCGCTTAGCACAAAACCAAGAGCATCCTAGGTGCGCGATAGATATGGCCTATTGATTACTGTGACCCTGTCAATCATTCAGGTGCTGAGTTTGTTTGGAGAAAGGCGAGATCTCACTCCCAAGTGACCAGTCAGGTAACCAGGCCTTGCTGGCTCCAGAGCCTGCTACCCAGGGACGTCCGCGTTCGCGCGGCGGCCCACCAGGCAGGCGGAGTTTCTTTCCTTTGCCTCCTGATAGGGCAGTAATTAGAAACAGCAGCCTCGCCACATTGCATTCCCCGGGGCTCCCTGCTGGATGCCCAGAACATGTGTAGCTGCGAGACCACCTGCTGGGAAGAGAATAGAGGAATCATTTGCTGAGCATAGCAGGGGTGACTGCGAAGGGGATGAGGCGCTGCATGGCAAATAGCTGCCCCATCTTCCCCAAAGCCCTAAATAATTTCTCCACTTGAAAAAAAAAAAGAAGAAATGCACAATTAATTTTTCATCTAGATCATCCCACTTAGAAGCTTGGGGAAGGGCTGCACAACCAGGAGCCGGGCTGCCGAGGCCCCAGCTGGCGGCTGAGGCAAAGCCAGGAGAGGGAAGCAAAGGAGGGAGCCCTGTGGCTTTGGTGGCGGTGCTTCGTGGCGTGGAGTGACAGAACAGAGGGTACCTGCTTGTGCTCTTACCTCGAAGTCCTGCGTTGGGCCCTGGCATGGTCACTGTCACTGCCATCGTTGCTACCACACCACTGGGGGAGGGCTCTTCCTTTTCCACGTGAGGAAACTGAGGCTCAGGGAAGTTGGGCGCCTCGGCCAAGGTCACCCAGACAGTGGGAGGCTGAGCAGGATTCCAAGTCCAGCTGGACTCCCCTCTGGCACGCCGGCCCGAGGCACTGCTTCCCCGCAGGGATTTAGGGAGACGCTGGGCGACCATCTGTCAAGACAGCATGGCCGGCTGGCCTTCACTCCAGCGGACTTGCCCAGTCCAGGTTTTTCTGCACATTTAACCGTTTATGCTCTCTGCCTGCGCTCCAAGGCAAAGAGCAGACGGGGCAGAGGAAAAGGCAAGGCAGCTGACTCTGCTGCTGCTCACGGCTGGCCGTCCCACCAGGGTCCCTCCCCACACGACACCCAGCATGGCTACAGAGTGTGTTACCACAGAGGGGGAGGTGGAAACCTCAGCTTGGAGACACACGCCCCCTTACATGCCCTCCTGCACCTCACGAGCTGCAAATGGCTTCCCCTCTCTGCGTTAAATTCCTAGGGCTGCTGGAACGAAATACTGCAAACTGGGTGGCTTAAAACAAGAGAAACGTATCATCTTCTAATTGTGGAGACCAGAAGTCTGGCATCAAGGTGTCACCAAGGGTTGGTTCCTCTGAGCGCTCTGATGGAGAATCTGGTCCACGCCTCTCTGAATTCCCGGTGCTTGCCCGAAACCCTCTGTGTCCCTGACTGTATGTGCGTCACCCTAATCTCTGCTTCCATTAGCACATGGCGGTCCCCCGTGTGTCTCTGCTCATCTTGGAAGGACAGCAGTCATAATGCATTGGGAGCCAACCCTACTCCCGGATGAGCAACTAATGCAACTGCCCTATTCCCAAATAAGGCTCTTCTGTGGTATTAGGGAGGTCAGGGCTTCAACGTATCTTTTGGGAATATACAATTTAACTCTCTGTGTCTCTGTTTCCCTAAAGGAAGAAAACGAGAGCATACATTTTACAGGCTGTGAGGATTGGCTAAATGAGTGGTGGGAGAGGACTCACGGGAGTGCCTGGTGTATTATAAACGTGCCGCAAATATTATTTGTGATTAACGATGTCATTATAACTGTGGAGGGGGTGGAAGACACAGAGACACAAGCTGAATAGACTGTATTTTCATATAGATACTAGCTCTTTCCCCACAACTAGAAGTTTACATGTTCAGTAGCGAGGGTTCTTCATTGCGTATAAAGGAAATCTACTGAGGCCAGCATTGGCAGTGAGGGGAGGGGCAGAAAAAGAGGGGAGGGGCATTTCCAGAAACAGAAGCAAGACTTCCAGGAAGGCTGGAAAACCAAGGTCTGGGTGGCTATGGGGAATTCAGGAAACCTTGTTTTCTGACGTTTCTCTCTGTGTAACTTCTCTACTTCTCCACCTGTCTGGGTACAGATCCTTACTACCTGTGTGACTTGGGGTAACACCTAAGCTCTCTGTGCTTCAGTTTCCTCATCTAAACAGCGGCGAAAATAGGGTAGAATGAGTTAATAACATGAAAAGCGTTTGGCATGGCACAGAGGAGCACAGAGCATGTGTTGGCTGTTATTATTCTCTCTGCTTGGCTTTTCCTGCTATTCTGTCTACAAGGTGGGAAACACAGCTACTGACCGGCTCCAGAGGTTCCCCCAACCCTGCCTTAGAGAGAACAGTCCAGGCTGTCCTCCTGGCTGAAGAGCGAATAGCCTAGCTGCTGAAGTGCCTCTGGCTAGCCTGGGCGGGGGGCCTGGCCTGTGGTCTGTGGCAGCCTGATCCATGTCCAAGGCCATCGCCTCCCTTTGCCAAATTCCTTCTCCTACTGGAGAGGCCCCCACAAGTACCAAGTTTAAGTTGGTTGCCTAGACTTCCAGCGTAAGCCAGCCCACCTCTGTACCACCTTCTCCGCTTTCCCACAGCACCTGAATTAAGGCCCATATTTGCCACCCTGGTCTATGAGGCCCTCCCAGGCCTGGCCCCTGCCTGCTTCTCAGACCTTTCCCAGGCTCCCTGGGCCTTGCCAGACTCATTGTCCTTCTTGATGTTTCTTAAGCACAGCAAACTCTGGCCTCCCCAGGCCCTTTGCACGTGCCATTCCTGCTGCCTAGAATATCTTTCCCCAAGATTCACACACAGCCATCTCTTTCTCACTGTTCAGATCTCTGCTCAAGTGGTGCTCACCTTCCTGGGGAGATTGGCCCTGACCTCTGTATCTACCAGCAGCTCCCATCACCACTCCCAGTCACTCTACCCGCCCTGACCCAGTTGCCGTTGCTTTATGGCAATGGTCACTCTCTGAGTCATTGTTTGTCTTATTCACTCTGATGGCCCCCACGCCTGGAGCAAAGTCTGATATATCCCATATACCAACATTGGGGAAATGAACAAGTGTACGAATAAGTGAATTCTGAGCCTGATATCATGTGAGTGGTGGAGCCAGAAGTTTCTCTTTGCTTTGGCTCGTGCCACTAGCGACCCCTTCTCATCTTGCACCACCCGCCAGGACGCCAGCAACATATTGCCAGTCTCAGCCACACCACTGTCTTCTCAAACCCCCATATTTTGCAAGGCTTACGTCTTTTGGAAATTTTGTATCAGATTTCTGTTTTCCCATTGTCCTAGTATAGTTCTTCAGTCACAATTGTAAACATCGCCAATAACATTTATGAATATCAAAATCAAGCTAGATTCCCCCCCTTTAGTCTGGTGCAATCACAGAAATTCTCCAATCTTACAGCGTATTATGTAATTTTATCATCTCCCAAGGATGCAGTGTGATTTATTTGTTTACATAGGTTCGGGTTATTCAAATATTCCTTTATCTGCTCTCTGTAATAGACATTCTTTTTCTATTGCCTTAATTGTATTTTATCAGGCTTCTTGGTTTTGTTTTATGCTACGTGGCCTCAGGATGTGTTTAAACATCCTCACACATACTTATATTGGAAGTCATTTATACTCATTGTAACTCGTCTACTGGTTAAGACCATCGAGGATTACTCTCTTGCAAAGAAACACTAAACCAAGTGCCTTTTTCCTGCATCCTAATATGTATACACCCAGGCTCTGGAAGGTTCTCTTCATGCCTATCTCCCTCCCCATGAGGGACCTATTCTAGCACCTCTCAAGAGAAAGAGAAGAAAAAGTAGAAATCTCCTCAATTGCCCAAGAGATTCTGAGCAGTACAGTGGCCAGAAGTGGCCAGGTGCCGTCAGAAAGGGCTTTACAAAGTCTTCCAATTACGAAGGATAATTGGTCTCTGGTCCCCAGAGCAGGCGGGAAAGGGAGGAGGCCTAAGGCACGACACTGCCCCATCTCCCTCGGCCCTCTTTCCTTAGCTACTTTTTGGAGTTTGGTTCCTGTGGGTTTGGTTGTTGAATGTTTCCTCTCTGCGCCCCGACCAGTTGCTGAGTAATTAATCAGCAACCCACAGGAACCCACAGGAACCCACGGGGTGTGGGGGTAGGGTGGAGGAGGGACAAGACCTCATTGGGATGGAGTCACTTCCCTGAGGTAAATGCAGAAATGGATGCCCCGATTAGCCACTCCCTTTCAGCAGAAAAGACCTGAGGCAGTTTACTTGGACCTGAAATTAAGTCCCCTCTTTAACGAATTGCTCAGGGGACTTTCCTTTTCCAATTTTCCTTCTGGTTTTATTGTTTTTCTCAGATTCTTTTCCCTTCATCTTTCTCTCCACACCCCCCCACTCCTGCACCACCCCCCACCCGAGGTCTGGAGCTGGAGAAATTCTTCTCCTGCTGAACCCTGCTGGTTTGTGGTCATTGGGACTGAAGCTTCCCTGTGACCCAAGTCCCCCAATCATTTCTTTCTTAATGGGAAACAGCAGGCTTAGAGTGGTGGCATTGTCTTCTTTCCAAGCCATACAATTTCCTTCCTTCCTCTAGGACACTGCGTGGGGCTCCCGGTAGAGAGCCGTAGTTAAGCCCCAGCTCGCATCCTGCTGATGGATTCTGTGTTTACGGTGACCTGTGACCCAGTGGCTGAGCTGTCACTAGCTGGCTATGGGTGCAGTGTTTTCATTTGAAGAGTGCCCTTCCTCCCTGAATGCAAAGCCTTTGACAAAACTGCTATCTTCTCATAGAGAAGGGGAGAACGGTTTATAAAAATGGAAAAAAAAAAGCTAGGCACAGAGAGAAGATAAGATGGCCCGAGGTCAGATGTGGGAGTCAGAGACAGAATAAGAAATAGTCACTGGACTTTTCCAGAACGTGCAGCGGCAGCTGTTGGGGTGTGCTCAGAGCACGGACCCCAGGCCAGGCCGTGGCTGGGGCACAGCCGAAGGGAGCGGACCTCATGCCGGTCTTCGCTTCGTGTTTTCTCAGGGCTTTCGGGCTGACGGGACCTCTTCCCAGTCCCGGGCCACACCGTCAGTTCCCAAGCATCAGTCAGGGACCCCTGTGTATGAATGACCTGCCAAGTCACCACCAACCTTGGCTGACAATGCTGAAATCATAATCTCACAAACACAGGTCACCGTCAGGGCCCCAAACCAGGGTGCTTGGCATCTACGGAGAGCAGTAGCGTGGCTGCTCACGTAAGCGGTATCATAAAATGCAAAGGGATTTAATTATTTTTCTATCACTCTGGCAGCAACACAAAGTGACTTTTAACAATATACTTAACAAGGATTTTTTTTTCATGTTGAGTCTTATGAGGTTTATATTCTGGAGTAGCTATCCATTCACAAACAGTTAAAAGACGAGTCATGGAAATACAACCTAATACTCATAATTAAAACTGAGTAAAATGTTGCTTCTGAAAACTGTCTTTTCTGTGTGCATAAGCAACGTATAGTGGTGTGTGCCCCTGTTGCTGACTTCGCCACAGCGGGAGAGTGAGCGGGGTGAGGGGAAGGCAGTCGGCGCCGCTGGCGGCCTCCTCGGGTCCAGCCCCAGTTCTGCCACTTATTAGCAATGGTGCCCTGGGCGGTAATGTGGCCCCCCTGAACCTCAGTTTTGTCTCATGTAAAATGACAATAATCATCTTCTCCCCTGTAGCACAGAGGCCTAAATGAATTAATTTATGTGCGTCTCTCAGCTCCACGCCTGCCGCATAAGCACTGGAGAAACAGTAATGATTATTATGAAGAGGAATGTGACAAATTGCAAATATGCCCATGCAAATCAGGACGGGGGTGCAGCCGGGGCGGGGAGGGGGCGGCGCGGGGCGGGGGGATCGGCAGGCAGAGCTGTGCTGGGCCATAGCAGTCGGAGGAGGGAATGTTTTATCTATGAAATGTGGACCATGCAAGAGAAAGACGGTTGTTGACTTAGAAGAAAGCTCCATTCAGTAGAGTTCAAGAGACAGGCTGCCAAATTCTCTGAAGGTCACGACCCTAGGACCTATGGAGAAGACTCCGTGTAACAGTGAGAAAGAGAGAGAAACTGTGAGCAGCTGCTCAGACCGCTCCAGCCCTTCACTGGTGTCACAGTGTTTGTGCGGCATCTTGGCTAACGACGCAAAACTATTTGGGGACAGACTTCACTTAGGGCTACAGGCTCCTCTGGAGCTCATCCCGGGAGCCTGCTACGTGCCCCAGTTCATGCTGTCTTGGATGTCTGGAGCTGGGGATATGCAAGTCCTCTCGTCCGAGGATTTTCTGCAGTGGAACAGCACCCTGCCCCCTAGTCTGTAAGCGAGGCGAGCGATGCACCGCGGACAAATGAGGTGCTTGAAGAAGGTTCGGAGCTCATGGGTTTGAACAGGTCATGGAATAATTGTTTTCTTCGAGAGAAGCTGATAAAATATAATTTTTTTTTGTCTCTGTGTTTAAGATTCTCAAAGTTAAATTTTAATCTTTTGTTTGCCACTACGTTAACCCTTGTGGTTAGAATATTTGCTTTCTCTTTCCTTGGTCCTGATTTTCTATTTGATTAGTCCCGTCTTTTATGTCCTTGATCGTAAGCTGCCTGGAATTCCTGTTGGAAGACATGAGATACAAACCTCACAATAAAAATAAAGAGAAGGCATCCGTAAAAGTTGGCTGAATTTATTGAATTGTCGAATGTTTCCCTGTAAACCAGACTGCTTCTGAAAAATGAGCAAGCACAAGAGAGAGCAATAACCAAAACACATTCTTCTTATTTTCTTGTTTATGTATCAAAATTCCACCTAGGAGAGCAATCCCATTTCTCCTCTTTCCTGTAGCCATAATGCAAATCTTCTTTTCCTTGCGAGAGGATCCAGGAATGTGTGTGCATGCAGATGCTTCAAGAGGCTGATAGTACAAGTTACATACCATCTGTTCATCCTCTGCCCGGAGGCATGTGCCATTTCTCGTTGGAGTGAGCAACTTCAGCAGCTAATTTCAGCCCTATCTTGTATCATCCTTCTGCCACTGCCCTGCCCTGCCTCACGGAGGGGAACAAAGAAAGAGTGAGAGAGACAGAGAAAAGAGAAGAACGGACAAGAAACAGAAGCACACCTGCATCCTCTAGGTTCAAAGAGATCACATCTGAAGCCATTCCTGAGGTTGCTATGGTAATGGACAATTCTAATCATCGGGGTGCAGGAGCCACCGGTGCTGGGGAAAGCATTGAGTTGCAGAGTTACGGCCAGATGGGTGTAGAGAGAGCACCAGAGTGGCTCCCCATTTGCGAAAATGACTGGCTTATTCAGCCCACTCTCCACGCTCCCACAAAGCCCTTCGGAGGCCAAGTCAGCCGCTCCACGCTCAGATTAAACATTACCTGGCCCTTCTCGGCACACTCTGGGGCTCTGCTGGCGTCTTTTTTCCATTACGCTCTAATGGGCCCTCCAAGGATGCACCGAACAAGTGAGCAATTTGCCTCTGAGGGGTCCGAATTCAGCTGATTTGAAGAGGAGCCCAATTTCTCCTCTGATAGACTCCTAGGGGACTGCCTTTCCTACTGCTCCCCCAAAGCAGTAAACTTCTGAATCTGGTCTACACCCGGACCAGCTTCCATCTGCTTGTTGAGTGACAACAGGCGTTCTGGGCAGATGGAGTTCGATGTCCAGCCGCACCCTGAGGCCACCCTCCTCCACAGCTTGTCCTCCACGCTCTCGCCCAGTCTTCCCTGCACACCTAGTCCCCTACACAACCGTGTGCCTTTCTCATTTTTGAAAAAGATTTGCTAAATTCATCAGATAAAATTCATGGGGTCTAAAAGCTGAGCCTCTTTGTTTGCACTGACTGACGGGAACTGGCAAGGAGAACAATGGACGATAAATGGCAGGAAGACAGAGGGGCCTCCACCCCGAGGCTGCGGGGCCCGAGGGGAAAACAAACTGTGGAGCCCACCCGCATTGCCGGCCAATTCTCCTGACCGGCCCCTTTTCCCAGCCTCTCTTGAATGTAGCCATAGCCATGTGACATCATTCTGGCCAATGATGTCTGCTGGGGCCTCCTGGAAGCTTACTGTTTTTCCCAATAAAAAAGTACCACCTTTTTGTTTCTTCTGCCTTCTTTTGTATTTTAGTGGAGAGATGATGATGTGAGCGGTGTTGGGCCAGACCTCCTGTGTGGGAGGAAACGCATCCCTGTGTCTTTCCACCGCTGTGTAAAGAAGCCGTTCTTTCACTGGCCGCTGAATGCTGTCCTCGCCGGTACACGCTCTCAGTTCCTTATGCTGGCTCTTTCTCAGAAACGCAAATGTGTGGGGAGAAGCAGACACCAAAGACAACAAAGGGTCACTTCTTGGAACTTTCAGTCTCAAAGTTGTATCATTTAAATCATCTGGCAATGCCCCAAGGTGTTCCGTCCATCATTTTTGCTGTTTCTAAGCACTGGCTGGATTAGGGTTTTCTTAGGGCCCCAGGAGTTCTGCTGTGTACCATAGCCCATGGAGCAGTATTCCAATTCCTTCTGGCCAGACCATTTGGAAGAGAGGAGGGAGGAGGAGAGATGGGAAGATATGGCAGAATGCTAAAGTCATTTAGTCTTGTAACACTCTGCAGGCATAGATGGAAGGCCTCTTTAAGAAGCAAACTTCCTAAACGGTACTATAACGAAGAGAGAAACAGGATCTTAATTTTCTTTTTCCTTTCTCTATGACAAGCCTCAGTCCCAACAACTCAATCTGCTGTCCCTTTGAGAAATGTCCCACAAAGAAGGAACCTGAGAGGAGATGAGGGAAAGTCCACCCCCAAACGTGGTAATGGAAGACTTACAAGACCTGTTTTTCCAAACCACCTTTATTACACTGTGTTTGCCACCAGTAATGTTGGCAAGTGTTCTGATCTTTCTGTTCCACCTCCCGGACCCTGGACCATAGTTCATTCAAAGATTGGGGTCATTTCCTCCAACAGGGCAGAGAAAATGGGGTCCTAGCACCCCCCATCACATCCCCAAACCACACAGTAATCAAACAAACCAACTCCCAGGCCCAGCTTTTCTCATCACTTTCCTGTTTCTTCAAAGCTCTTCTTCATTTTCTTCAAGGGCCTTTCCCTCCTCGCGTCCTGCAGGTTCCTTGGGAAACTCTTTCTTCGTCGTCGTGGTTGCCCCGTTCCTGAGCCGGGGTTCCGAGAGAAATCACGACGACCCAGAGGTCCTGCCCAAATTGTCTTCTTTGTCCTGCTCTCTGACCTAGAGGAAAATCTTCTCAGGCATTAGACACCGTCCCTGTGCTTTAGACGAGGAGGACCTGAAGCACTAGGGAGCAAGATGAGGAAGCACCTGAGCGCTGGGCCATTGGAATAGTTCACAGGGGACCAGCTGGGGGGAGCTGCTCTTAGGAGGACTTCCCTTTTGTATAGCCTCTGGATAAAGGGAAAATCTGACACAAAACACACTTGAGAAATAGTCTTATGGCCTGCTCGTAAAAGGAAAGGATAATTCCTCTAATGATCTGATGAGGGACATTAATGTAGTCCTCTATTTAACAGAATGCATTAAATGACTACTATGTGCCAGGTGCTGGGAATAACAGGCAAGGCGTGGACCCTGTTCTCAAGTAGCTCACAGTACGACGGGAGATGGAGGAAGAGACGCATCCTAATGTGGTACCATGAGTACTATGGTAGAGATAAATATATAGGGAGGGCATGGGAGCTTCGAGAATGCTGAACCAACTGAAAGAGGAAATTCAGAGGAGAGGGAGGGAGGGGCCGGTCCTGCTGCGAGGGGCCCTGAGCTAGGAGCGTGGGCCTCGAGTGGGATAGGCTGCTGGGCGGGTGCTGGGCGCGGGGCTGGGAGCACGGGCACCGCCCAGGAGCTGCGCGGGGTCAGGACCCACATCTGCCAACACTGGGGCTTTATGTCACCTGCGCCCCAGAAAATTGGGATGTCTCTTCATTTAGGCTGAGCTGCCTCTGGGAAGAGCAAAGCCCCTCACACCAGGTCCACACGTGTCTTCACTCTGCCGCCTTCTAGCTGTCCCGCAGCGTGTGTCTCTGCATTCCCACCCTGGGTCACTGCAAGGTCAAACAAACAGACACCCAGGCGGGCGGCGAGTCATACTAGCAGAGTCATACTTCTGTACAATCATTTCTTTAACGGCCAAGAGGCCAAACACTATTGTACTGATGTGCCAGGCATTCCTGAACCAGGCCCCCCACGCTGGCCCTTCGGACTGCTGGCTATTGCTGATGCTGTGACAAACACCCATTGAAGAAGTTTCCAGCAGTGGTTTATGCGATGCATTCACATTGATCACCCAAAGGATCCTCATTTTTCATCAACCTTCAAAATCTACTTTAGCTTTATTATAATTTATACCAAAACCATCAACAAACCCCATCTCTGCCCAGTTGATCAGAGGCTTGAATTTGTTTCATTGTCCTGCATAAGCAAATTGTTTGATTGTTCAGTACAGGAACTGCTCAAAAGCCCATCAGCTCTTCCCTGTTTCTAAGCACTGGCTGAACTAGGGTTTTCCAACAGAGCGTGCCCTAAGGTTCTTTGAATGCCTCCCCTCACAACCTTCCCCTTGCTCTTCCCACCAGCCCTGCGTTACTGCGGTGGTTCTCACCCAGCCCTCATCTCGTGGCCTCCCCTCATCCCGTGGCCTCCCCTCATCCCGTGGCCTTCCCCTCATCCCGTGGCCTCCCCCTCATCACATGGCCTCCCCTCATCCCGTGGCCTCTCCCTCATCACGTGGCCTCTCCCTCTTCACCTCCACTCAGAAACTTGCCTTAAACCAAACTCCCATTGTCAGTCATTTCCCCTTTTGAGACATTGCTCTGGGAGTAAGCAACAAACTCTGCTTAGTCTTAGCCAATAGGTTGCATCAGGAACACGTAGGGAGCAAACTTTTGACAAGATTCACACATTTTGCAGTGTGATATCTTCAAGCTACCTTGTGGAAAGGTTATAATAGTTGGTATTCCCAACACTGCACAGGTGTACCCATTTTTTCATCTCTCACCAATAGGGTGTTTTTTGTTTTTTTTTACTGTCTTTCACATTTGCTAATTGGAGAAGCAGAAGAACCAAACCCTCACTGTCATTTGCATTTCTGCAATGTCTGGTGCGCTGGACCAAACATTGTGACCTCCGACATCAGTGTGGATCCTCTTTCCGGAGCCACATCAACCCTCGCTCTGTGTGGAGATTCCGCTTCTGTGAAATGGGTGTGTTAGTCTGAGTTCTCTAGAGAAACAGACCCATAAGGTATACTTTTTTTTTCATAGAGAGAGATATCTTTTTCAAAAAAAGAGGGAGATTAGTTGACTGATTTACTACCAGGAACTGGCTCATGCGATTACAGAGCCTGAGTCATCCCAGGACCTGCAGCTGACACCCCGGAGACTCGGGAGAGCCGTGGTGTAAGCTCCAGCCTGCACCCGAGTCTGGAAGCAAGAGAGGACCGATGGCCCAGCTCAAAGCAGGCAGGCAGAGAGAACTCTCTCATACTCAGACTTTATTCCATTTAGACCGTCATGGATTGGATAAGGCCCGCCCACACGGGGGAGGGCACTCGGCTTTACTCAGTCTACCACTTCGAATGTTACTCTCATCCAGAAACACCCTAATGACAAATCAGAAATGACGTTGAACCAAATACCTGGGCATCCCATGGCCCAGTTGAGCTGACACATAAAATTAACTACCACGTGGAAATAATAATTGGTCCAACAAAAGAAAGGTTGTTTTGAGAATTAAATAACATAGATACAGGGCTTAGCATAGTGCCTGGCACACAGTAGGCCCTCGATAAAATATTTAAGAAATGAAATTCAACGGCGAAAGTCATTTTGTGTCAGAAGAGATTCTATTAGAAACGTGGAATTTAGCTTTAACCTCTTGAAAGATTTTTATTTCGCCATTTTCAAATTGCTTTAATGACATACCCCTGCTAGCCCTGTGCTCTGAGGGCAAATGTGCGCCTTAGTCACGGGAAGGTCAGTGTCTGACGAGGAAGGGGCGCGGTCGGCGGGGAGCTTCCACTGAGAGAGGGGGATCAGAAGATGAGTTCCCCTTGATTGACCCCATTAGATGAGGATTTTCTTCTAAATGCAAAGCAGGGGGCCATGCACTAAATGACTTCATCTGAATGGCAATGTTGTGGAGAAGAAACTGAACACTGTTTTTTTCATCACAGACGGGGCCTCTATTCTTAAAGAAAAAGCAAGGATGACGGGCGAAAATAGAGAGTGCCAAGCGAGGCAGGATTCCTGATGATGACTCAACGGCTGTCATGGCCCAGAAAGTGCAATAAAAGGGCACATAATGACAGCATCGAGTTCTCCAAAAGGCCCTGTACCTCTTCAGGAACGGTCTGAGATATTCGAGCATTCACATACATATGCTTTGAACTAGAAACGGCATTGGAGGTCTCAGGCCTCGGTCAAAGCCCATCTAGTGGCTCCCTGCCCCCTGCACCTGACTGAAATTCAAGGTTGTGCAAAAGGCTTCCGTCAGCCACCCGATCAGGCCACATTCCCATCCTTCATCCCTCCCGGATTTTGGAAAGAAACCTTAACACTGGTCACGTTCCCAACCACCTCCAGAGTGTTCTGCCTGGGGGACACTGATGGGACTGGTGGGGATGTGACGTCTAAGTCCCGGGGACATTCACCTGGTCCCATCAGTGACTCTGGCTTCTGTGTCTGTGACAAATGACACTGTTTCTGCTCTGTGACACCCCTCCAGGTGACACCCATCTACATTTTCAGAGGAGAAGGACACCATTTCAGATACTTTAAAGAAGAGAGGAATTTTAAATGGAGTATCAACAGGTGTTTCGTTATCATTTTACTTATTAGTTAATGGAGTCAAGGTTGTTTTTTTTTTTTATACTATGCAACCTTGGTCTCATCCTCTGGGAATCAGAGCTCAGACTAGACGGAATCCCAGGGGGACACCCTCAGCATTTATTTGGAATAGTGAGACTCTTCAATGAGGGAAAGGGGACAATTAGAGGCCACGAGAGGGACAGGGGAGGTTCAGGAGGAAGCTGGGGCAGACGTGAAGGTAAGACGGCTGCAGACATCGAGGCAGGGAAAGCTCATGCCACAGCCACCCCCGGCCCTCCACTCCCTGCTGTGTTAGGGGTCTCCAAGCCCACCCCAAGTTCAATGTTTTCCCTGGTGGACTCACATGATTCAGCAATAGTCATACTCATGGCTAAGATTCATCAGAGCAAAACAACACAAAGCAAAATCCGCAGAGGGAAACCAGGCGCACGTTTTCAAGAGTGCTGTCCTGTCAAGTAAGACAGGACACAAGTCCCCCAGCAGTGACTAGCAACAGCATGCAGGAAGATGACAGGGACTCAGCGCCCGGGATTTTTACTGGGGGTTGGCCACATAGGCACCCCCTGCCTGGCCTGCCCCCAAATTGGAGACTCCCAGAAGGAAAGCAGTTGTTGAGCATAACCAACATTGCTTGCACACACACAGTTAGGCACAGTGAGCCCTCTTAGGGTCGGAACCCTCCTGAAAGCCAAGTTCCCAGGGGCCAACCTTGGAAGCAGACCTTTCAAAAGGTAGCATTCTCAGACCTGCTATATTAACTCTCTCTGTGTACCTTTCTGGGTCTGTTCAGTGTCTCCTGCAACAACGGCCCCCACCAGGCTGAGGCCACTGCAGGACCCCGCAGAACGGGGCAAACATTTGCATACACATGCATTTCGAGTGACCTTCTCTTCCTGGGTGTCAGAACTGCTGACTAGACTCCTTTGCCACATGTCACCCTAGCCAGCTTCTCCCTGCCTCACCGCACCGCTCCGCTCCTGGAGCCAGGCGCGCTGGCTGGGGGGCTGCATGTTCTGCCCGGCTGTCAGGAGTGAGTGTGGAAGCCCCTGGCCATTCCCACCCCTGGGGAGGAAGAGTTCACACATCAGGTACTTACTGGGCACCTCAGGACACATAAATGGACTGCAGAAGTCACTGGCAGGAGGGACCCCAATCAGGGTAAATCACTCTGGAAGTCACACCTAGAAGCAGAAGGCGAGGGTGAGGGAGAGACGCTGGGGACTGGGTTCAAGTTTGGCTCCCCTCCTTACTAATTGCAGGGCTCCAAACTCTATGTTTGCAAACTGAGGGTGACAAAGCCCCCCTCATGTTTATTGGGAGGATGAAATGAGATCCTCGACATGCAGTGCTTGCTCTCTTGCCCTTCATCTTTTCTCTGCTCCAAAGAGCTCCGAATCACTCCTGCTCCTCTCCATAGCTAAATCCCGACATTAAAGGCATTAGAAGACAGCTCTGGAGTGTAAGCAACAGCCCCATCTCATCGTCCCAGCCAGGATTATCGACCCAGACAAGGTCTGTTTGCTCCACAGAAAAAGGCTCTGAATATAAAGGTTCGCACAGAAATCCCAGAGCCCCAGAAAGCTAGACTAAAAGAGAAAAGTTTAAATAAGTTGAAGTTGAGAGTTCATCATAATCAACAAATATTTATCATAGCTGTAGTCCTGGGTCGGGCGCAGCAGGGACTATAAGAGAAGTGAAGGGCAAGACCTTGTAGTGGTCTTTGTTCCTGGGGAATTGGAGTTCCGTCATGAAGAGAAGCCTCAGACACTTGGGGTAAGAAGACAATTGTACAGAGTAGAATAAAATCAAAAGCTTGGTTATAGGGAAACCAGACTCTGTGATGTGCTAAAGGAATAACTCAGTAAGGGGCAAAATGGTGGCTGGGCCTCTACGGTGGTCCCTACCATCCCCACCTCCTAGTATTTAGACTTGAATAATCCTGGTGATCCTCACCCATATGGGCTGGACTGAGTGACTTGGTTTTAACCAACAGAATACAGCAGAAGTAATGGGATGTCACTTCTGATATTAGGTTATAAAAAGACTGTACCTTCCATCTGGGGTGTTCACTCTTGCTCGCTCTCTCGCCTGCCTGCGTGCTCTGAGAGGAGGTAGTTGCTTTGGTATAAGATGCCCTGAGGAGAGGCTCACATGGAAAGGAACTGCTCACATGGCCTCCTGCCAATACCAGCAAGGAATTGAACACTGCCAATGGCCATGGGAGTGAGCTTGGAAGTGGTCCCCCAAAGCCAAGAGGAGACTGCAGCCCCGGCTGACAGTTTTTAGTCTTATGAAAGACCATGGACCAGAGGCACCGACCTAAGCCACACATTTGCTGACTCATAGAAATTGTGGGATAACACGTTTGTTTTTTTTAAGCCACTAAGTTTTGGGGTAATCTGTCATGCAACAATAAGTAACTAACACAGCTGAGAAGGATAAGCAGGATTGCAGGGGGTGGAGAGTGTTGGGGGAAAAGGAGGTAGAAGGGCAGATAGAGATGGAGAGAAAAAATAAATAAGAATGAATTTCAGGTGAACACTGTGGTGAGGAAAGCTATTGAGGAGCCCAGCTCCCAGTTTACAACCTCTGTGTGACCGTGTGAGCAAAGGCTTTGCCTGGCAGGTCTGGGGGGCCCGCCCCCCCTCAGCAGCCTGCATGCACCGCCTGCACTGCAGCCTCCAGAAGAAGGTGCAGTCAAATACTCAGTGTCCCTGCTGGTCATGCTCTTCTCATATTTATATTCCCAGCTCAGAGACCTTGCGCAGAGGTCACCTTCGGGCACCTATCTCTGCTGAGGTCTCTTCAGGGGTGGGACATGGGTGTGGAAGGGAAAACCGTGAACACACTTTCCACATTCTGACTCAGCACCCAGCACTTTTCTACTCCTAGCTCTTCCCCCTCGCTCCGCCCACAACCGCAAGGACCATAAAACTGAAGCCGTTTGTTCAGGAGCTCCCTCAACTGCTAGACCGCTCCCATATTTACACGGACACCTGACCCTGGACTGGTGTGCATTTCCCCGGGCGGGGTCGGGGATGGAACAGGGAGGAATTGTGATCTTTTTCAGTTTCAGACTCTTGCTTCTACCATCATTGTAGGTGATGAACTTTCATTTTTGGCCTGTTGATTTAATCAGCGGCTCCGACACCTCAGTGCTCTCTCCCGGCTCAGCTGAGCTCCTGACAACTGTCAAAGACACGCAGGGAGCGATGCTTGCGACTGAGGCTGGATTCCAGCTGGAGAACATGAAAACTAAGAGCTCCAGGAAAGCTCAGCCCATCACCGGAGGAGAGGAATTCCAGAGGAGACCAAAGCTCCTGTATGGAAACGTTGGATGCAAAGCATGTTTCTTGTCACCTTCAGTAAGTCTCCACTTGGTTTTTAGGGCTTCATCCGCTACGGACAGGTGCAACCTCTGCCCTCTAGGACCTGCTGTCCTGACTGACGACTTTGCTGTGCAAATCTGCTCCTTGGACCAGCAGCCTCGGCCTCAGCAGGAGCTTGTTCGAAATGCAGACATGAGGCCTGCACGCACACCTACTGCGTAATCCGCACGCTAATGAGACTCCAGGTGATTCGTGTGCACGCGGAAATTGGAACAGCACTGGCCTAAAACAGACTGACGGACTCACACACTGTAAAGCAAACAAAACCAAAACCCTAAAATGATTCTGTTAATAAGAAAAGTTGAGAATTGGGATCCACTAATGAATTCAATTGCTCATTCAATTAGTTTCTTATTTATATATTTAAAAACCATGTGTTGAACATCTGCACTGAACATGCCAAGCTGAAAAATAATACGGCCTCACCCAAAACAACTTACAGCTGGAAGGGGTGTCGGACACGTGAATGAAAACAAGTGTTCCAGGTCCTACCAGGGAAGCAGCTACGGGTACGGAGGGGCCCGAGCAGGGGGTGCTCCGCTCTCCACACACTGCGAGGGGCCAAGTAAAGCCTGAGTTGGGTCTAGCAATCTAAGCGGCAGCTCCGGCAGGGAAAGACTATCCAGGCCGAGGCTTATAACACTCGGCCTCTTTGGCAAATAGTTGGTTGAGGAGTGGGAATGCAAAGTGGGTTTGGCAAAACAAACAAACAAAAAAAGCGCTGCTGGAGCAGGATACAGGGCAAACTTGCGAAGGCCTTATGTACCCACAGTCAGAGGTCGGATTTTATCCTACCAGGATCTGTGAACAAAGTCTTAGGTTGCTGTTGCTTGTAAGAGACAAAAGAGGGCTCACCTAAAAGTGGCTTCAGTTGCAAGGACACTTAATTTTCTCATGCAATAAGAAGTCCAGCAGCAGGAAGCTTCAGGATCTCATCGGCAAAGGGCTCCGGCCAGCTTCCCTCCACCATCCCAGTGTGGGAGCTGCGGTGCCAGCATCATGGCGTCTACACAAATTCCCAAAGCCAGAAAGGGAATTTTTCTTACTTGTGTCTTTTCTATTAAGTAAGAACATATTACCTAGAAATCATCAGAAGTCTTCCCCTCAAGGCCCGTTGGTGAGAACTGGGTTACATCCCTCTGCCCTAGCTGCCAGGCAACCTGGGAGGGTCAGCATTTGTCACTTTTAGCATCTTTCTCAGGAGGCCAGCTCTGTCAGCAAGGAAGAACAGCGCTGGGAATGGCTGAGGAGCAGCGACCAACAGTAACTGCCACAGGTGGGTGCTAGCGGGAGAACCACATGATAAGGTGGGCACCCAGCAGGTGATGCCGGCGGCAGCGTGGAAAATGTGCTGAATGTGGAGGGAAGGGGGTAATAGAAGGACAGGTTGAAGGTAGATCAGGGAGAGATGGCAGACCCTTAGTGGCCCCTGGAGGAGCGCATCTCTTCATGCACCCAAGCGAGACATCCCCTGGAGCCCTCGAAAATAGTAAAGGGACTACTTTCGGGCCTGAGGTGCTACATGAGCCACTGACTTCAGTGTTATTACAATCCTTGTAATCCCAGCTCAACCTGCCAGCGAAAGAGGCCTGGGGAAATTAGGGCTGCAGAAGACACATCAGAATTCATTTCCCTTAAAATTACAATTACATTTAATACTGCAGAGCTTTATATTGGAAAGCTCAAAAAGGCTTCCTGGGGGCCAATCGGTGTAAATGTTTAAAAGGGTTCACAGAACTGGGTTTCCAGGAAGCCCTTCAGCCCAACCTCGCAGCGGCTCGCACAGTTACACGTTACCTGGCAGGAGTTTTCGAAAGGCTGAGACAAAAACCTCTGGCCTTGGAGATCTTGTTCCTGGCTTGAGGAACAAGACTTACAAACGAGGGTGGTGGCAGACATTGATCGGATTAGAGATCTTGCGATTGTAAGGGACAGGGGCCCATTCGAATAAAAGGGGATGACAGACTGAGAAAGTCGCACCAGCCAGAGGCAGGGAGTGAAGCAGTGCACTGCCTCACGACACCAGCGGTCACCAAGAGCTGAAGCCTTTCTTTCCATTTCTCTGAGCAACATGGAGCTTATGCCCATGTGTCCCTGTACTAATTCCATCCTTGTGCTGGTCTTTAAAGACTAGACTTTTCGCTTATTGTTCCTGCACAAAGCCCAGCATGGCCACCGTAGTACTCAGATCAGTGCTGCCTTCTGAGTTCAGCGCCGACTGCCAACTAACCACAATTTCAGCATTTGAAAGCAAGCCATGCCATTGGCAGATGATCAGCCTAGGAATGGGATTCTGTAGGGTCAGGGGTGTCTCTCTGCTCCAATCAGCTGTGCCTGGGGGCTCCATCAGGCTGGAGAGAGAAGCAATCCCAGATGTGCCTCAGCCAGTCAGCCAGGATCCGATACGTGTTGGAAGGGATACACAGAAAGCATAAGTTAGAGAGTTTGTGGAGCTGGCAAGGAAAGAGAGGAGGAGTTTTCTCATCGTGAGACTCTGAAGTGGAAATATTGCTCTCTCTTTTACGTCATCCCTTTTATGTGTATTCTTCGAAGACAACAGAGCCAGATCCCAAAAGTAGGAACATAAAGAGCATCTAACTCCCCAGGAGAAGGGTCACTGAGAACTGCATTTCCAAGGCCATGTTTCCTAAGCATCCAAGTCACTTCACCCCTCTGAACCTCATTCCCTCACCTAGGAAAGGAGAGGCCACACCAACTGATTCCTAAAGTCCCTTCCGGCCGGGCATCCTGTGACTGCAAGCTTTTTCCTCAGAGAGAGGCACTGGGAAGATAAACAAGTGAGGAGCAAGTCTTCTCGTCACAGAACAAAGGCGGCACCGCTCATTTGCTGCAGTACAATGTTTTGTCAGCATGAAGGACCTTTCAGTTTCAGAAACTAATGGGGCATGGGAGGAACTAAGATCTTAACTCTGAAGTGTAATTAAAAGAAGTAAAAGACCCAGAAGGAGACCCCTGTTCCCTACTGCAGTCTTCTGGTGGCAAATTAAAACAAAAAAACAAACAAAAAAAGCAATGCTGTAAAACCCTCTATCTGAGACATCTGAAATGATAACCCTGCATATCACAAGCCAGAAAAAGCTGAGGGCAGCTTCAAGGTCTGGAGCCTAGAGAACCGCAGTGACTGAGGCTGGGGGGCTCCCACGTGTCTCCAGAGGTCACGGAGAGGACTGAGGCCCGGAAGGGTGGCACTGCAGTAAGCTCAGGTTTACGCAGGGGTGGTTATCACCATGGGCCTCTGAACTTCCCTCGGACTCAATCTCTCAGCCCGAAGCAGCCCGGTACCCTGGCTGCTCACCTAGAAGGGGTAGGTTCCTACCCTGGAGCTATTGCAGCCACTTGACATCCATCAGGGCGCAGTGGTCATCTGTGACAAGCACACTGGACTCTCTCACACGGGAGTGCATTAGCTTGACCTGTAGGAGAAAAGGGAAATATGTCACCTTCCTAACACAAGCAATAGGCAGATGGCCCCTGTTATGAAAGTAACCTCACTGTATCATTTTTTGCAGAGGTAGAGAAGAGTCCCCCAAAAGAGCTGGGGATAAAACATTGATGTCAGAGCAAAAGCACATCACGCAAAGTTTAATTTCCATCAGCCTTCCACGATGCTCTCACAGTGCCATTTTCTTGGGTTCTGATTTATCTCCTTTCCTTCCAACCTTGTGTGGATATCTAATTAGATTAGAAACAGAGCCGAGGTCTTTGTATCACTAAATTGGAGTTGGCGTGAAGGCCAACAGTACTTGACAGTTTGAGCCATTTTAGGAGGCGGATGTAAAGGGATAGGCTTCTTTCTAAACAGTTGTCCAGGCCAGCGTGCTTGGTGAGCCTTCCTGGGAATGATAAGAAGGGGGTGGGGGGTGGTGTCAAATCCAGAGACGCATTTTACCTACAAGCCTACTCTTGAAAGAGTAGCATCCTTCAGAGAGTACAGTGGGACCCAACCCTGGTCAGGGTCCTCAATCTTGTTTCAAGACTCTCTCTCCAGTCTAGGGGACATTTGTTGCCATTGACCTGGGCAATGCCTAGCTGATGAGAGACAAGTAGAAAGGACTAGAAAGGAGACTGCCCCAAGTGGCCTCAAGGCTGCTGACGTTTCAGTCAGCCTACACAGCGTGAGGCCTTCCCAGTTCCCTTGGCAGGGCTGTATGGCATCTTGGATTGCGGAAGTGGGTTCAGACGCCTGGAGAGATTCTTCCGGCCTGATGAACAGGTCCACAGGGGTTACCAGCTGTCAGGATGGGGTTTAAAGCCCATGGGAACAAGAGGATGCCCTTCTGCCTGCATGAACCCACCAGGTGCACCTCTTCCATGAAACCTTTGACCCCTTCCACCCTCATTGATCTGTCCTTCCTTTGAACTCATAGTGGAATTTTCATTTGAACACTTACCAGTCTCAGAGCTGAGAGGATGTTACTTACAGATCATCCAAGGCATTGAGAATTGGGATATGAGCATTTCACAGATGAGGAAAGTGATGCTTAGCAAGGTGCAGTGACTTTCGGGCTAATTTGTGGCAGAGGTGGAATTAGAACCAGGCTTCCTGATCCCTCTTTGTCACATAGCAGGTACTGCCAAACGTCACCAGTACACCTCATCTCCTGCATTGTGTCTTGTATGGAGGGCTTTGAGGGGCAAAGGAAGCCCCTAGAGGCCTGAGGGGAGAGGCTAATGTAAGGAGCGCTCCATTCTCAGAGCAGTGAAGGGAACGCCAGAGCTCAAAGCCTCTGCGTGGTCTGCAAGGAAGACCGAGGAGTGGCAGCCTCAGTCACTGCCTTACTCACTTGATGCCCTGAGAAACAGCTCACTTCCCTCTTCAGTCTGCCCTTCTAGGTGCCCCCATCCCTGCGTGGCTGCCTGGAAGTCCATCCTGTCTTTGTGCCAAGCTTATGTTTGGATCTGTACTCTTGGAAGACACAGGTGGGTTCCTCCCCCTTCTCCCTATTGTGGGATGGGGGGAAACTCCCACCCTCAAGGTCTGGTTTATTTCCTTTCCTGGATTTCATGGATTATCTCCTCTCACTAAAGAAGAAACATCTGCCCCGAGCTTCTTTTCTAGAATAAAAGGATTTACTAGTTTAATGCAAATGAATGCAGTTATAATAGCCGATCCTGATTAGTCCTGCAATGTGCCAAGTACAGTTATAAAGACTTTACATGTATTACTTCATCCTCCACCAACCTTATGAGGAGGATGTGAACTTGCCCAAGGTCATCCATCTGATAAATGGCAGAGTTGAGATTTAAATCCAGACTACCTTGTTCCAGAGTCTAGTGACATAAACACCACGATTTAACACTGCGTTACAATACAATGAACAACGCAGTGCTAGAATACACACATATCTTCACATGATGGAGCCCAGAGTTGTTGGGTTTTCCACTCCAAAAGGTTATTGGGATATTTTAGTTCTTTTCTTGAATAAGGGCCTTACAAGCCACCCTGGGGCTTCTGAGTAGACGGAGAGGGGACACCCCAAAAAACCTGAATTAGATCCTGGAGGGCAGGCCTCTTATAGTACAGGTTTCTCCTGTTAGGTGAGTGTTCTAGGAACCCATCTGTATCAGTATACCAGCTGGTGTTGTTGTGAGAGGTTGTATTTGGTTTCACTAAATGTTTTTGAAGACTCTTTCAATGATTTCGTCCATTTCGTGGTGGGTGATTTATGAGCACACCTGCCCACACCACGATTCAGCAGTTTTTGACCCAAAATGGCATGATGACCTCCATGCTCCACTTTCCCTATTCACCTGATCTTGCCCCAAGCAACATTTCTCTTTGTTTCCCTAGAAAAAAAGTCCTCAAAGGGAAATGTTTTTCCAATGTAAAAACAAAAAAGAGCAGCAGCACTAAAAGACATCAAAATAGACAAGTTCATAAACTGTTTTGAGCCGTGGAAAAAACATCTCGATAGGTGTATTGCATCAAATGGAGAGCGCTTTGAAGGCGACTGAAGTTTAAACATGGAAGAATAAATACACAACTTTTTATAAATAAATCCCATGATTTTTTAGGGGGTCCCCTCTTGTACTGCTGAGTCTGGCATCATGGAGCAGGTGAAGAGTTTGTTCTAACATTTTCTGAGCACTTGCTAGTATCTGACATATCTAAGCACTATGCTTAGCCCTTTGCAGAGATTGTTTTATTCACTCTGAACCACACTTTTATGAAGGAAATACTATGCAATTACCCCCACTTTATGGATAGGGAGACTGGCACGTAGAGAAGGCCAGTAGCTCATCCAAGCACCCACACTGCAGTGTCGGAGTCCACACTCTGAGCACCGCCATCGCGGCCACCTCTCCCGGAGGGGGACGCTGAGCGGCAGCATTGACGTGACGGCTCTCAGGAGACCGGAAAGATCTCGCGGGTTCAAGACCACCTTTCATAAGACGGCTATTTCTCAGCAATCCATTGCTTTGCCCCATCCACCTTCTTGGCTGCTTACCCAGCAGAGCGGGGCAATGAAGTTCATCGTGGACTGCACCTATGGCTGCAGCAGAGGTTAGTCAGTTGCTTTTAGCTCTGGCTGTGACCTTGGACTGCGTGTCAAGCCCAGAAGAGAGAAGCGACTCCGTGGGGATGGGGAAGGTCCAAGAGCAATTCCTTTCAGGAGATGATTCATTGCAGGTGGGCAGAGGCAAAGCAGTGATGCAGAGAGGTTCGATTCTGTGATGGTGAAGCATGAGGATGCTGGAGCTGGACTCCTTGGCGTGTAAATCCTGCATCTGCTACTTACTAGCTGTGTGACTTTGGGAAAATTATTTAATCTGTCTGTGCCTCAGGGCCCTCATTTATAAAATGGGAACAATAATAGCATCTACCTCAGAGGATAAACAGATATTCTACTTATAAAACTCTTAAAAGATTGTGTGGTATATAGTAAGTGCCGTGGGTTTGTTAAGCCAGGGTAGACAACAGACCACGTCTTCACTTGGAACGTTATACCCTACATTATCCCCAGTGCTGTTGGGGGAGAGGTGGGGTGCTTTTTCTTTTATTTTTAAACACTAAGTCTCTGTAAAAAATGTATTTCTTATTTTAGGGTACAGGGTTGAAGGACAAGATGATACTTACAACTAAAGAATATTTACAAGAAAAAAACTTCACAAAAGTTTTTCAATTAAAGTATGATAACATTCAAACTTGACTTAAAACATAAGAAAACTGCAAACAAAAATGTTATGGGTTTTCCGAGCATGTATACATGAAACACTGTTTGGGCAGCAGGACTCACGCTGATGGCTGCCTGGGAAAATCACGAACGCACAAGCCCGAGAGGGGCTGAGCAGTGTGGCCCGCACTGCCGCTGTGGTCTGACCTCCAAGAGCGCCTTGATGAAAGCGCTCATACCCCAGATCATTCCTGCCTTTACTCCAGAGGTCGAGGGACTAGACACAGCAAACGAATTTATCTTCACCGTACAGATGACATATTGTACCTCTCTGCCATTGTTACTGGAAAACTTTCCATATCAAAACAATTTAACAACAGATGTAAACATTCAATAAATACGCAGTGATCTTTCATTACAGTCCTTTAAAGATGCGTGTTCATTCATGCTGTTAACCTTGGAATCACAGTTCATAGGGTCCAAATAGAAGCGAGTTGGGGTGACTTTCAAAATAGTGTTGGATCCCTCGCTTTATTTAGACTGCCACTAGAACTGGAAAGTTCATTTCGTAGACCCTTTTCATGCATTAATCATTGGGTGGCAGGAATTAATGAAAACTTTTTCCATTTCCGACGTCCATTGCTGGCGACGAACGCCCCCAAACCTCCCAGGAAGTCACTGTGATTGCCCAATACATGAGGACCTGGAACTTTTCCAAAAGCTTAAAAAAATTAAAAAAGTGGAATTATATTTGACATCTCTTGACACCTACACTAATACTGCATGACTAATAAAAGCATGTCAGTTGCCTGGACTGAACCAGCAATCGGCATGTGCCCAGAACGCAGGCGAGTACAAATGCAGTAAAAGGAAGGAGTCTTCATCGCCTATACATCGCTTCCTGTCAAAGGTTAAAGTTCAAAGTCTGAATAATCAAAGTTCATTTTCTCAGTAGGACTATCTTCTCTTAGGAAGACAGTAATAGTAGCACCAACAAGTATCATCATGATACTGCCATTTTGTTTTCTTTGTATTCTTGTTACATGTTTGAACACACAAAAAACTATCTGGTGGTCATCTCTGTTCTCTGCAGCCAGAAAGCATGCTCTCAGTGCTAGGGCCAGCTGATCGGACTGAGAGCGCTGGGGGCCAGTCTCTGTTAGAATGAGTAAACAGATATGACCACTGTTACAATCATGAGAATGAACGGGAATATTTTTACCAGTAAACATGACCTGAGGAGAGTCAAAAGGACATTGACTACTAAACTGAAATGGAAATGGAAAATTTTCCCTTCATATAAGGTACTTGGTGCACCTTCCATGTCTGCAACCCACCGCATAATTGAATTTTGAATACTCTTTTCATTTAAAGCCACCCAGGAGGTGAGTTATTTTGTGAAGCAAACAGTTCTTTCTGTTGTCCTTTCTGCATTGCCACCTTGATGGAACCATCCCCCCAAGGCTGGAGCCGAGGTGGGCTGCTTTTGACAGGATGCAGAGTGGGGGTGGGGAGGAGTAAACTGTGTGGCAATAATGCAGAGGAGCTTAGAAAGGACAAGTTTTCCTTGACTGATTCATCCCTCAAGTCATATTCTAAGCACCTAGGAAGTTGAATGACTCTCCAACACTCTTTATACTTACAGCGCCTATCCTGGTTTAGTCCCACATTCAAGTTCACCTCGATGGCTGAAGGACTTCTAAATGGCGTCCTCTCCATCTCCTGCTGTCTCTGACAGGCGCCAAGTACAGCTTCCCAACTAACCTTCCAGGGAACACACCACTCCAGTGCTTAGAAACTTTTAACCACCTGTCTCTGCCCTCATTATAATCATCTTGACCTAAAATTCAGGCTCTGCACAATCTGTTCTCAGCTGACATTTCTAAAACTGTTTCTCTCAACTTCCCTTTCAGCAGACTATTAACTAGCTAATAGACTTGTAGTCAGACTATTAGCCACCATTTCCCCAGGGATCTCTTCCACATTCTCGTGTTTGACCCTTTCCTCATCTTCAGATGTCTAAATCTTGCCTTGCCTTCAAGATTTACTCAAATATTCCCTGATCCCTCCAGCCAGAACAGGTTGCCCCCTTCTTTGAAATCCATGGCATTTTGTATCTTGCCTTCCATACTTACCACACCCTGGCCTTAGAATTATTTATGAAGATACATTATCTTCTCTCCTGAAAGCATGTTAGCTCTTTATGGCAGGATGTCCATTTTTGTGTCCACTATAGGGACTAGAAGTATTCTTCACATATGATAGGCACTAAACAAATAATTATTTTCTGGATGGATGGATGGACAGACAGACAGACGGACAGACAGATAAGCCTTCTTGAGGCTGAAAAAGTTTCCATGAGGAGTCCTCCCTCTTTACTTTTTCAGAGGACACTAGCGCTGGGACCCACACTCGGTCACTAAGGACGACACCGGGACTCCGAAGTCTCGGTTTTACTAGCCTCGACACATGTGTTAGGTGCCTGCAAATTTCTAGATGGGGCCCTGGGGGCAGAGAAGTGAAGGAGTTAATGCTTAAGTCCAAGACCTAAAGGAAATCCATCTTTCCTGGTCGATATTCAATCCTTTACCAGGGATGCTCAGGATAATGTGACCTGTCTGCTTCCATTAGAGATTAGGCAATAGGTGCCCCCAAACAGAAATTGTTCACCAATTACTGAAGGCACTGAGTTTAGAATTCACAGTTGGAAGAGAAGAGAGAACGCACTTTTATTGATACCAACTCATTAAAATAAGTCCTCTATCCACAAAAGACCCTTGTGAAATAGGCATTATTTTTCCCACTTCACAGATAAGAAAACTTAAAAAGGTGAAGTAACTTGTCCAAGATCACGTGGTTACAAGTGCTGAAGCATGGGTTTAAACTTAAGTCTGACATCCAAATCCCTGTTCTTTTCACAAAGCAATAATGTTAAACTCTTTGTTAAGTAATATTGTGGTCTCACCCAAATTAGATTATATGAGGTCTGTCCAGAAGGTGTCCAGGCATTTACTATGAAAATAGAGACATTTATTGAAGAAGATACAAGATACAAGAGACACTGTACAGAAGACAATGACGCCTCAGTCCTCTTCAAATTAGGCACCTTGGGACCTCACACAGTTCTCCCAATCTCTATCAGCTGCCCCATTGTGTTTTCCTGAATCTCACTGACAGTCTGAAATCTCTTCCCTTTCAAAGGTGATTTTAGTTTTAAGAAAAAGCAGAAATCACAGGGTGCCAAATCTGGGCTGTAGTGGGGCTGAGTCACCTGGGTGATTTGATGTTTCCAAAAACCCTGCATGAGACATGATGCATGAACAGGTGCATTGTCACGATGAAACTGCCAATTACCAGTTACCCATAACTGCAGTCTTCTGAGTTAATAAATAGTTTCGTGGAGGAATGTTCGAGCTTAATGCAAAATCTGATGCAGATTCATTGCTCTACAGCACAAACGCTCACTCAGTGGAGTCTATGGCCTCCACTGACTAGTACAGTGAAGTTGTCCTTGTTTATGCATGCACATTCCAGTCCACTCTCCTTGGCCACTAGGTTACATCAATGTCACACACACAGTTCTCATTATATTAACAATGGCTGGACTACTTCTGGACAGACCTCATCTGCTTCCTGATATTTATACCTTGGATCCTCCATTGCTCTAGGCGGCCTCTTCATTCAACACCTCCACTGAGTTAGTCAAGGTAATTAACCCTAATTGCAGCAACAAACCACTCTCAGAATCTCAGTGCACAACACAATACAAGCTTATTTTTCAATCATATCATAGTTGAATATGGTTGGGCATTCTCCTCCAAGCAGTGACTCAGGGATCCAAAATTCTTTTCCAACTTGAGGCAATGCAACCTTAAACGTATAGTTTATAATGTTACTTGGAGGAGGAAGAGGGTGAGGACAATTGCACAGGACTGCAAAGTGCCATACGTCACCCCATTGGTTGGAACCCAGTCATATGGCCTCAACTCAAATGCAAGGGAGAAGGGGAAATGTAGTCTTCATGTGTGTCCAGGAAAAGGAAATGGGATCGGGAAACATTTGCCACCCTCTGACACACCCGCCATAGCAATTAGTGTTCTCATAGGAAATAGATGGCACACCCAGCTAGGATTTTGAATATTTTAAATTTATGTTATTATACTATTATATTTGTCCCAAATTTCCCCCCTTGATCCCCTTCACCTGATACTGATACCCCATTCGCTCCAGCAATACCCCCCCTTAGTCCATGGATCATGCATATAAGTTCTTTGGCTATCCTATTACCTATACTGTTCTTATCATCCCCCCTGTCTATTTTGTTCCTATGAATTTGTGCTCCTTGTTCCCTGCACCTTTCCCCCCATTCTCCTCTTTCCCCCTTTCAGCTGATAACCCACCAAATGACCTCCATGTCTATGATTCTGTTCCTGTTCTGCTTGTCTGTTTAGTTTGTTTGTTTTTTTATTCAATTATTGATAGTTGTGAATTCATTGCCATTTTAATGTTCATCATTTTGATCTTCTTTTTCACATATAGCATTTAGCATTTCATATAATAATTGCTTGGTGATGATGAACTCCTTTAGCTTTACCTTGTCTGGGAAGCACTTTATCTGTCCTTCAATTAAATGATACCTTTGCTGGAGAAAGTAATCTAGGTTGTAGGTCCTTCCTTTTCATCACTTTGAATATTTCTTTCCAGTCCCTTCTTGTCTGCAAGGTTCCTTTTGAGAAGTCAGCTGACAATCTTAGGGAACTCCTTTGTAGGTGACTCTCTGCTTTTCTCTTGCTGCTTTTAAGATTCTCTCTTTTCCTTTAAACTTTGGCATTTTAATTATGATATGTCTTGGTGTGGTCCTCTTTGAGTCCATCTTACTTGGGACTCTCTCTGTTTCCTGGACTTGTATGTGCATTTCCTTCACCAAATTAGGGAAGTTCTTTCATCATTTTTTCAAATAAGTTTTCAGTTTCTTGCTCTTCCTCTTCTCCTTCCGGGAGGCATATAATTCAGATGTTGGTACATTTAAAGATGTCCCAGAGGTTCCTGAGCCTCTCCTTGTTTTGTTTTAATTCTTTTTTCTTCCTGCTTTTCTGATTGAATGCTTTTTCCTTCCTTGTTCTCCAAATCGTTGATTTGATTCTCGGCTTCATCCTCTCCACTGTTCATTCCCTATAGATTTTTCTTTATCTTACTTAAAATGCAACCTTCATTTCTTCTTGGGTCTTTTTTTATGCCATTGAAGTAACCAGTGAGTTCCTGGAGCATCCTGATAACCAATGTTTTAAACTGTGCATCTGATAGGTTGTTTATCTCCATTTCATTTAGTTCTTTTTCTGGAGTTCTGTGCTGTTCTTCCATTTCATATTTCTTTGTCTCCGCATTTGAGCAGCCTCCCTGTGTTTGTTTCTGTGTATTAGGTAGAGCTGCTTTGACTCCTTATCTTAGTGCTCCTGTTAAGTTGTGTGAGGCAGAGCCTTGGGTAAATTGCCAGAGTGGGGCAACCCGTGTCACCACTCTGTTGCTCTGTGTAGGAGATGGCTCCCAGAGGGGACAATGCTGCTGCCTCGCCTCAGGAGTTTTGCCCAGGAGGAAACTGTGTCCCCACTCGGACTTCACATTTTTCCCATATTCCACTGGTGCCCTTCCAACTGTTCCCCTGGTGCTGAATCCTAGAGGAGGTGGGTCTGCGTGAATCCTAAGTCTGATGTGGGCCCTTTAAAAGGATGCTGTTTCTTCTACTACCCCAACTCCCATTGGTTTTTTATAGCCAAAAGTGATGGGGACTTATCTTCCTGGGCTGGGTGGTCTGGACTGGGGCTGGGATCCCTCCCTCCTGAGGTATCCCTCCCATTTTCTATCTGCCACATGTGGATGTGGGACCACCCATTCCTGTCTTCATGCCTCTCCATGACTCTCTGTTCCTCTCAGCATCTCTGTCCCTCCTACCCAGTGTGGATGAATGTGGCTTCTTTAAATCCTTGGTTGTCAGACTTCTACACAGCTTGATTTTCTGACAGTTCTGGGTGAAATCTGTTTTGTAGTCTAGTTGTATTTCTTGCTGTAGTTGTGCATGAAGATGAGGCACATTTACCTACACCTCCATCTTGACTGGAAGTGGGATTTTTGATTTAATGAAGGTACTATTTACAGAGGTATGAATGGGGTTAAGAGATCTATGAGGGACTTTGAGGCAACCAGGGACTAGCCAGAACAGGAAGTTTATACTACCTTATTCCCAAGGCAAGGAGAGGAAAACATGTTATTAGGGCCCAGTAAGAGCTAGAACCATGGAAGAAGGGCTTCCTGACACAAGCTGCAGTTGTTTGCAGAGGATGAAACCACTGTCAGGACTGCAATACCTGAGCAGGAAGGGAATGGAGGAAGAAATACCCAGAACCATCTCTCTCTTTCTAATCTCAGATGTCCTGCTAAGACCTCCCTATGGCCAAAGCCAATTGGAAGGCAGAGGACAAGAGAGCCTGCGTGAAGCAGTCCACAGTGGTCAGCTTCCCTGGGCACAGAGAACAGCAGGCATGAACCTTGGGGGTAAGGATTTAAAAGACTAAACAGCACATTAACTATTTCATCTGAACATCTCCCTTCCTGGAAAGCATTACCCTTAGATCCTTCCCTGGGTTCTCCTTCCCCTAAATTCTGCCTATCCACATTCATTTCCCCAGCTGGGCACCTGCACTGCATGCCCCACACCCTCCCCTACCCACACCAAACTTCACAAATGGGATGGGGGAGAACGCAGAATGAACAAGAACCCTTAGGGTTTTTTTCCCCAATATGACTTATAGAACCCAATACAGGGTTCTATAGCAACTCATTATTCCACTCTGTAAGAATGAAACTCTCTCTGAGACAAGAGGAGAGGACCCCTGTTCTGAGAGATCTTGACACTCCAGGCCCTGAATACCTCAGCCCCATACTCCTCCCCGCCCCACCTCCACTCTGTCCTTCTCCACCTTTAGCTACCGTCCCCCTGAGTCCTGCGTCAGACCTGGCCCTGTGCTGACTGACATGAACTGGGCAGACATGTTCACAGGAACTCGGTGCTTTTGCAGGGTTTGGAGAAGCAGCTGCAGTAATTACAGTGGATTTCTGGAATGGAGATTAATGGTGCGGGTTCAGATCTAAAATGCTTTTGATCCTCTTCATCATTAAAAGGCCATTAAAAGTACAACACATATATGCATATTACTGGACATCAAATCTACATTGATGTAAAAAGAAATTAGGCTGATAATTGTTCCCAAGGCCATTAACTCCAATGAGTGAGAACCCCGTGTGGTTCTACAAAAGAACTTTCATTGACCCTGATCAGTTCAGTTGAGACAACATTGATTAAGCTTGGGCTATGTACCATCCTAATCAGATGCCTACATCTGTGATTACCCTGATTTAAAATGTGACTTTCAAGGACTTTCACTCTGGTTTACAGGCTGAGCCCTGGGAAAAAACTTTCAGGCCTTGAAAGACCACAGAAGTTTGTGGCAACGGCAATGCCTGGCTTAGGGACCCCAGCAAAACAGGTAAAACCATCATGTGTAAAATGATAAAGTAGACTGAAGAACCATCTAATGACTGTTCTGCATGTAATAGGTAGTCAATCAATGTCACTTTAATCAAGAAATTAACCAAGGGCCAGAAAGATACTCTCTTTACAGGCATCATGTAAGGGCAGGGATTAGGCCAATCTTACTGGCTTAGATCCCAACCTCCTCTCCTGATCTGCCACCAAAGAGATTTTCATGAAGACGTACCATAGGCTGAGCTCTCCTCACGTAATCCCGTATGCCCACATTCCTAACCATTCAGCAGAACCCAGCAGGTCCAGTTCCCACCTCCTCCTGTCACTGCCGTACCCCTTGGCCTGACTCCTCACGGTCCTTGCACTCTATCTGTCACCAAGGGTGTAAGGTTAGGTGACAGCAGAGTCCTATTTCTAGATTCCCCAAGATAGTAATGAGGAAGAGGGAAAGATCGAGGTGGGTGAGAAAGCTCTGAGATTCATGGGCCACACATTTCTCAAGAGTAAAGACTGAGGGTGGGAGACAGCACAAAATAAACAGTGATGCAGAAAGAGAGCCTCACACAGGGAACAGAATATTAAATACATGGCACATGGCTATTAGCGCTTAAATACATTAAATACATGGCTATTAGTGCTTAGATCCTAGACAAACAGATCTTCAGAACCATGCAGACCTAGCCACTGCCAAAAAAACCAAAAATAGGTAAAAAGCCTGCAACCAGTATAATCTGAGCTGTAACCAGTATAGGGTCTCTCAGAGGCCCTCAGCCTCAGAAGCAAAGGCCAAGATGTGACTGGAGTTTATGGAGAAGGTGAAAATGGCGAGACCAGGAGAGACCAGAGGCAGGAGGTCATTCCTACAGTGCAGGCTGGCCCTGTATCTGAGGCCACCTCCGGAAGGTACTGCCGGGTTTAGTGTCTATCAGTGGGGACTGGTGAAATATGATGGTGCAGCTACAAAGTATTATGACACCTACAGGTACTAATATGGAAAACCACCTCCCCAAATAGAATATAAAATAAAAATGCAAAGGGACATCATCTTAGTATGATGTACCACCATTTGTGTAAAAAGAAGTGAAAAAAATGCATAACCTCGTTTGGTTATGCATGCAGACATTTCTTCTAAAGGATACGTAAGAAACCACTAACCTGGGCTGTCTGTAGGGAGAGGAAGTGAGTGGCTGAGGTCTGGGGTAGGAGGGGGAATTTTCACCTTCGTATTTCTAAAAGTTTGAATTTAACTATTATTTATTCAAAATGTAAAATGGTCTAAAATTATTTTTAAGTGACTATGAAAAGGAATTATCATTTATTGAAAGTGTATCAGGAACTTTGCACGTATTGTCTAATTTGCTTCCCTCAGTCTTAAGGAATTCTACTTTTTATTTTTATATAATTTTTTTTTTAAGATTTGATTTTATTTTTAGAGAGAGGGGAAGGGAGGGAGACAGAGAGGGAGAGAAACAGCAATGTATGGTTGCCTCTCACATGGCTCTCACTGGGGACCTGGCCCGCAACCCAGGCATGTGCCCTGACTGGGAATCGAACCGAGACCCTTTGGCTCCCAGCCCGCGCTCAATCCA
This sequence comes from Micronycteris hirsuta, assembly GCA_004026765.1. Classification (NCBI taxonomy): domain Eukaryota; kingdom Metazoa; phylum Chordata; class Mammalia; order Chiroptera; family Phyllostomidae; genus Micronycteris; species Micronycteris hirsuta. Next base: position 161,210 of record PVJI01001005.1, read on the forward strand.
CTGAGCTACACTAGCCAGGGCTATTTTTATATAATTTTTAAAATCTAACAAATATAATACACACTCAATGCAGAAAATCTGAGACACTCACATATAATTTGAAAAACACAAAAAAACAAAACCCAGCTGTGACCCCAACTACCTCAGAGATAACCACGTGAAAATTGGGGTATAAAGCCTTCCCAGTATGTGGCGGTCTTTATAAAAATGGAGTCATGGTGGTGGTACTGCTCTGTAACTTGTTTTTCCCACTTCCCACCGTATCATGAATATTTTTCCATGTCAACACTTATTCTCCTACAAGATTATTTTATTATCTAATAATATTGTTAATTTATTTAATGGACGTTGTATTTAAAAACACTGTTATGAATACTGTTTTATGAGGGTGGTGGATGAGACGCCTCTCTTTGCATTTCACACATCTAATCTATCAGCAAATCCTGTTGATTTTATGTTCAAAACATTCCCCAAATAAGACCACTTTTCTTCCACTATAACTACTCTGGCCTGACCCACTACCATCTCTCACTCAGACAGTAAAAATAATAACGATAACATCAAATACAGAAGTGACATTTGCTGCGTGTTGTTACAAGTGTTTCAACTCATTTAATCTTCATCACAACCCTGTGTTCTAATGCTTCACATTTATTAATGCATTTACTCCTTACACACACCCTGTGAGGCAAGCATAACTATTATCCCCATTACACAGATGAGGAAACCGAGACACAGAGAGAACATGTAGTTTGCCCAAAGTCATGCAGGTAGTAGGTGGCATAGCTGAGATTTGAATCCAGGCAGTCTGGCTCTTAATAACTAAGCTCTATTACCCCTCTAGATAATCACAGTATCTCCTAACTGGTCTTCCTGCTTCTACCTCTCTCCCCACAAGCTATTCTCAAGATAGCTACCAGAGTAAACACTTTTACTAACATAAGTCCAATGATGTCTAAGGGGGGTGTAAATAGTGATGGAAAGAGACCTGACTTAGGGTGATGAACACACAATACAATATGCAGATAATGCATTGCAGAGTTGTATACCTGAAACCTATATAATTTTATTAACCAATGTCACCCCAATAAATTCAATAAAAAATAAAACAATCAACTGTATAGTTTGTTTTTGAAAGTCCGATGCTGCCACTGCACTGCTGAAAACTCTTCAAAATCTTCCCATTGCTGTTAGACTAAGTCCAGAGCTGGTCTGCACCATCCAGTCTTCCGTCGCCTCTTTGCCTCTCCTGCTGCCACTCTCCTTTCTGGTCACACCTGCCTCCCTGCTGTTCTTGAACAGGCCATTCTGCCTCAGGGCCTTTGCATTTGCTGTTCCCTCTGCATGGAATGCTCTTCCCTGCTTGGCCATCTTGCTCGCTCCCTTACCTCCTTCAGCTTTTGCTCAAATGTCAGTTTCTGGGCAAGGCCTTCTCGAGCCCCTCCCTCAGAGATGTTACTGGAGGGTTAACGTCCACCCTCCACCTGCACTGTACACCCTTCATAGCCCTTCTCTGCGTCTCTTCCACAATTCTTATCATCTGACACCCCGTAAGCTTCACATGTTGACTGTCTGTCTCCCTCCTAGATTATAAGCCCCATGAGGGCAGGAATCTTTCTGTCTTCTACCCCATCTCTAAAGCTTCAAACAGTGTCCTTCAACGGTTCTATAGTCTTCCAGCTCACCTGGGCAGGTGCCCACACAGGGGCAGCTCTGAGGGACCTACTCTGGCAGCCAATTGCTCCTCACCTCACATCTGTTTCATAATTTTCAGGTCTTTTTTCCCTTATTTTGCCACTTGCCAGCTGGGTGAGTTCAAACAAGTGGCTTGCATTCTCTGAGCTACAGCTTCCTCATTTATATAAGGGAGTATATATCAATACCTAGCTCATGGGATGCCTGTGTGGATCAAATGAGATGTGTGTAAAGCACCCAGTAGGGACTCAATAAGTGAGTGGTGGCTGCCGTTGCTGCTGCGGCAGCTACGAGGCGCAAAAATAAGATGAAAGGGGCCGTTTGGCAGAAATGACCTTAGGGTCTTCATAGCCCTAGGGCACAAGAGGTCGCTTTGAGTTGGGGCTGAGCACACCAAGGGAGAAATGCCTGGTGGTATCATCACCCCAGTTCCCCACCACGGGCCCTCTGCCCAGCATACGGTATGCACTGCCACATCTCACATCCTTCCCTCTTCACCCCATTTTCCTATGAAAGTGCTGAAGATGCAGATGTTATGGCCCCTCTGAGTTCGGTCTAATTGCCAAGCTCGTAAGTGCTCAGCACCGCGCTGGCAAACGAGGCAGTGGGGATACATAACATTTAAGCTCTGGTTATATTAATAAGGAGACGCGGGCTAGTGATAAATAAGCCATCTCAAGATGAAAAATAATATTAGGGAGGGTACTATGGAAAACAAAGAAAAGGCCGAGGTGGAGAGGAGAGTAGAATGGGAGGTGGGATGGGGAGCAGATCTCCGCTCGCTTCCGTGGGAGCCCTTGAGGACAGCGGGGACAGCACATGCTGAGAAGCCAGACCCAGGCTTGAATCCTGCCTCAGACACATCAGCCATGTGTGTCTTAGAAAAGTTGATTAAACTTCAGCTTTCTGACCTAGAAAAATGCGACTAACAAAAATATACCTCCATTAAACAGCTGTGAGAATTAAGCGTTGTGAAGAGCCCAGCACAGTTCTGGGAACATAGTAGGTGCTTAGCAAATGTCATTTTCCTCTGCATGCGCTCCATTCCCATAGCCTCACTGCCACCCAGAAGAGGCGCCCTATCTAGCCCAGACTCTTAACCTCACCCTCACCTCGGGGTGAAGAAAGAAGCTCAGCCTCTGCGAAGTGAGGCAGATAGGAAGGCCAGGAGGCAATGGTCGTGGTTACCCACTACTCCAGACAGAGACCGTGCTGCTCTTCCATTCAATGAAATGCAGTCCCCAGGCCCTTGGGATACAAAGGTGAATAAAATGTGGTGTCTGCCTTAAGGGAGCCAGAGGCTGAGACGGGGAGACAGACATATAACCTCAATAGCTATGAAGGGAGTTGGGGCTTCGCTTATATCTATGAACCCCGATATCAAAGAATCTGCTTCATTGTCCCCACCATCTAATTTGACTTGCAGTCTGAAAAAAGAAGTCCTCACAGTTTTACCAGAGGTCTGAGCAAAGTGCTGCCCAAGCACAGTGGGGAGCAGTGAACTCTGCTTAGGAGAGTCAGCAGGCCACATCTGAACAGGGTGACGTGATGAGAGCTGACGTTTATTAATATTTACTGAGCACTGACGAGTCAGGCACTGAGTGCTTCACACATATTAACTCTTTCATTTCTCCCAGCAGCCTTATGAGGGAAATACTGTTCATGTTTTACAAGGATAAAGTCACGTAGTTTGAGAGAGGCAGACAGAGTCTTATTCTGGGCCCCGCCTTCTTAATGTCTACACCAGATTGCCTCTCTGAATCTTGAATAAATATTGCGGCCATTCTGAGATCCAAGGTCAGTGTATTCCTCCTCCCCTACAACACACACACACACACACACACACACACGCGCGCGCGCGCGCGCACACACACGCACACACACAAACTACGTGCAGACCGATAGAGACGGGCTCACCCCTCTGGTCAGGCCATGTTCATCAGCATCTACCCTGTGTGAGACTCAGAACTGGGGGACTTATGTGTGTGGGTGAGGACATCAACCCACAGCCCCTTTCTCCACCCATGAGCTCTGTTTTGCTGTAATTTTCCTTGGCTCCAGAGCCTAGAGAGTGGGATATTTAAAGCCGGACCAGTTAGCTAGGCTTCTTTCCCACCTCTGCTCCTCATAGACAGGAATGATGGTACCTGAGAGGTTTAAGACATAAAGAAGGGCTCAAAGGCTTGGGAGCTCAAAGGATCTTCCAACGCAAGGGTATTCTCTCTCTCTCCCTTTCAAGAGTGGAGCAGTTCTCTAAATGCAATCTCACACGGAGCAGACACAGGGAACTGCTGGCAGTTGGCAGTTGGGGGTTTTGGAGGCCCATTCATTCGACACTCTCTCTGTCCTTTCCATCTTCTCAGGTGGCCCCTGAAGGCTCCTCGTGGGGTGCAGTTTGAAACTCATCCTAGGCAGAGCACTGGCCAAAGCTTGCTGGTGCTCTGTGCTCGGCTCTGCTGGCCGTTGAGGACTGGCAGCATCTGCAGTCAAGTGAGGACAGAAACCAAGGGACTCACTCATTACTCCTGTCATTTGGAGGTTTACAGAACATTCACATGACTCTTTGCCCTAACATGTGCTCTGAACTGCCTGGAAGAGAGAAGAGAGAGAGGTTCTGGGCTGGGACCAAGGGCAGGGGAGTCCCAAAAGGTGGGCCAGGGTTGGGTGTGGAGGACGGGGAGATGCTAGTGGAGCAGATAATAGATATTTTCTCCTTGTGGCAAATACAGGAGTGGCCACGGTTGAGTGGTAATGGAAGAAAATCAAATCAGAGAACCATTCAGAGTGAATGAAGTCCTCACAATTGCTTTTATCCCAGAGGTTCTAGGATACTGTCATTAAATTCTGTTCACTAGGACATCTTTTACAAGGGCAGACTCCGGTCTGTTCTCCTCAGAGTGGGGTCCCAGCTCTACAGGTGACATGTCATGCTGTTCAGATACCACTTCTTGCTAGTATTCACTCCCCATGGCCAAGTCCAAAATATCGAGGCCGTGTTGCATGCTGGTGAGGAGATGGAGTCAGACCTGATTTGAATCCTGGCTCTGCCACTAATAATTCGCTTGACTTAATCCAGTGACTAATTCTTTCAGTTTCCTCCTCTACAAAATGGCAACAAGATTGGTGTCTCCCTCATAGGGTTGTCGTGAGAAATAAATGGGTTAATACATATAAAGCACTAAAACAGCACATGGCATAGAGTGGTCAGTCAATAAACATTAGTTTTATTATCATCAACATTATCATCATTTTTAGAGGTACTTAATTATAGCTTTGGATGTCCTAAAAGGTCAAACCACCACTAAGAGTCTCCTCCCATGCTCCCATGTCTAGATAGGCTCAAACCTGGTTTGCCAGATTACGGACAATTCAGTGCTGCACTTAAAAAAGACCGCACAGCAAAGGCTTCCCCCTGTCACGTCACAGTCTGTCTCAGCAGTGCGGGAGGTGGTCCTGAAGTCGCTCCCAGGGGCTCCAGCATTGCCTAGGAGTTTTACGTTCTTCACTAATTTTTGCATCCAGCCAAGAGGATGAGAGACAACTTAGAGGATCAGGTAGAATAAGGGTCACACTTGGAAGAGACTGAAGTCACTTCTGTCCACATCCTATTGGTCAAAACTGGAGTCACATGGCCTGACCACGAAGTGAAACCTAGCTATTGCCTCAGGGGAAAACGACTGTTGGGAGAGTTCTGGGCCAGTCTTCGCCGCATCTTCAACATTTTTTATACTTAAGACATTGATAGAAATACTTTTTATTATGGAAAATATTGAACCAAGACTGAAAGAATAGTGGAACAAACCTCCATGACATATCGTTCATCTTAGTTTTCATCTTACGGCCAATCTTGTTTCATTTCACTTGCACTCAACTCCCCCTTCCTCCCGTATTATTTTAAAGCAAATCCAAAATATTTCATCATTCAACCTATAACTGTTTCAGCACAGAAGACGTCAAGCATTTACTATGTGCTCGTCACTGTGCCTACATTAGGAATACAATTATAAGATAAAATGTTTGTCTTTAAAAAAGCTGCGGCTGAGTGAGGAGCTTATAGACCACAGCTTACTGAGATAAGCTAAACCAAATCACAATGAGAAAACAGAACTCTTCTTATTTGGGAAGACATATCCTCCAGCTTGGGCTCAAAAAATATATCCTAAGTGACCACAATAATTAATAGTCTTAGTTTCCCCTGACCTCCCTACCTCACTGGTGGGTTTCCGCCAAGCGTCTTTGCTCTTCCTTGAGAAGTGGCCCCTCCGAGAGCTGTTTCAGCGCAGCAGCTCTGCCCCTCGCGGGACAGGAGCTCACCTGTCAGCCGCGGAGTCTGATAATGGAGTGATCGCTGACAGAGGCCCTTTCTGGCCCAATCGGCTCCTGGGACTTCTATTAAGCAATGGCCTCAGGCTTTAACTCTGTCTCTTCTTAGAGGTGGGAAAGATAAGTGGCCTCCAGGGTTAAGAGGCAGAACCTTAATCAAAAAGAAACTGAGTGTTGACAGCTCTGGCGGCTCGAAGACCTCTCTAATCAGAGCTCAGGAACCTTAATGGGCCACTGCCCTTTCCCCAGATGTCCTGCCACACATCACCACCGGCACACCAGTCACGCGGCGTGCCAGGCAATGCCAGGAATACCATCTATGTCCTCTCCTCCTTCAGCTTTCCCCACCCTGCAGCAGCCAGGACTGTGAAATTCAAATGCAGTGGACTTGGAAGTTACACAATTAGATAAAACACACATGTAGTATCTGTATCTACATATCTATCTCCAACGTCAGTCACAGGATATTCACCCGCAAGGGGATGGTGGATGATCTGAAGCACAGCAGGGTTGTTGTTTCCGCTCAGAGGTATATCTTGTGAAGTACAGAAGGCAAATCTAGAGTTCCTTCTGCATTTAGGGGTTGGGTGATAGCCTAAGTAGCCATTTATTATAATCTAGCATCTCCGGGTCAGCGGAGCAGGCTGAGCTGGGAACGGACACTCTGCTAGGACTCACCTTCCGGGGGAGGCAGGCAGGCAGAGGCCCAGAGAGACGGGCGCAGCGGGTATCTGCAGAGCACAGGGGCGGTCTGCTCCGATCAACTCACAGAATCCTTATTTGTCTCACTTGCCCATCTATTTCCTGTTATGCAAGTTGGTTGAGAGTGAATAGAAAGAAGTATGGAGTGCTAGTTCTAACATTTTTGGAGACTGGGGTGGGGGAACAAGGTTAATTAAAAACTATGGTAATAATAAGTTCACCCTTAGGGTGAGCCTGGATGATCAAACTTCAAATCATCAAATACTCTAAAGATAAATGAAGTAAGTATCACATAGTGTGGCTCTTAACTGCAGAAGAGTAAGACCAGATAGAGGCTAGAACAGGTTTGCATGTCAGACATACCTGGATTCAAGTCTTGGTTCTTTTCAATCACTTATTAGCCATTTGCCTTGCAGGCAATTTAACTCAGCGTTTGCCAGGCAGGAATAGACTGCAGCTGCAGCACAGAATGCTGTTGGTTGTAAATTCTTTGATAATAATAAAACTTTTAAATTGATCTATTGTAACTATTCACTTTATAATGGTTGAAGTTACATCTGAACACTATCTGGATGGCTCCCTGTGAGATTTCTTGAATACAGACATTGTTCTTTGGTACCCGTACTTTACACATAGTACCCATGACCAGAGACCAGTCTGGGGGGGTGACATCACCTCTCCTAACCCTCCACTGAATCAACTCAGTCAAGTTCATAGCCCCAGATAGATGCCTCAGCCCCCTCCAATTCACCTCAGAATGCCAAACAAATATTAGAATTTTCTACGTGTGCCATCATGTGCAAAAGACTGGAAAGCACTCATTTAATCTCTGAATAATTTCCTCAAATAAAAGACGGGAAAAATAATATATATCTCAGTGGATTTTGTGAGGATGAAATGAGTTAAAATATGGAAAGCACTTAGAATAGTTTCTGGAGCATAGCAAATGAGTAACAAATGCCAGTTACTATTTTCTTTGTAAGATGTGGATAATACCACCTACTTCATATGGCTGATGTGAAGATTACACAGGTGAGGTAAAGCATTATTAAAGGCTTGGTGCTACATCTGGCACACAGTAGGAGGTCAGCAGATGCAAACCAGTGTTACTAGCCCTCTAACACGTGCAAATGTACGTAGCTTTTTAGGTTAGACTGTGACCTTCCAGAGCAGCTCGCATGTGCACGACCTCCAGTGAGACTGGAAACTCTTTAAACGGATTTCCTTCCCTCAGGCCCTACCGCTGTCTGGGACTGCAGAAGCTGTCCAAAACACGGCTGGAGGTTGATTTGGTAGAGCTCTAAGCCTTTACAGAGTGATACGATGTCTACTATTTTATTTCATTTCTCAAAACAACTTTAAGCTATGTCCCTGTTAGCGGTAAGGAAACTGAGGCCCAGACAGATTATGTGGCTTGCCCAAGGCAGCAGCAGCTTTCAGAACTGGAAGCAGAACCTCGGTCTACTGACTCCAAGTAGCGCATTTCCATCAGATGACGTCACCACCCTGGGGCTGCTGCAGCCGGTTGCACAGGGGAGCACAATTCACATTGTAGACGTTGCGGATTTGTATATTTATGAAGTACTTTTATGGCAGGTGGTGGTAAGAGTTTTGTTATAAAAGTAAGTATATTAAAATCCTTGTCTAAAGGAGCATCTTTATCCTATTTGTACAAAGGCACACTATAGAGACCCTACCACAGAAAAACCAAATTTTTCTCTGATGATTAAAACAGTAATTTGGGATGTTGAGCCCCTTTGGATTATCAATTTGAATCTAAAAGATAGGAATATATTGGTCAGCAAACTTTTTCTGGAAAAGGCCAGACAGTAAATATTTCAGGCCTTGTGGGCCATGCAGTTGCAAGTACTCAGCTTTGCTGTGGTAGCCTGAAAGCAGCCATAGACGAATGTAAATGAACAGGCGTGGCTGTGCTCCAATAATGCTCTACTTAGGAAAAAAGGCAGTGGGTACAAACTTGCCAATACTGACTTACAGAACTATGGTTATTTGAATTATCAATTAGAATTTTTTGAAAGAGCATTACCTCATTTAGATTGAACTTGTTAATAGGTGAGAAGCCAAAACTTGGAAATAGAACTGATTTCAAATCCCTTGTTCTTTAATCTTAACATACACCAGATGTTCTCATCTTGGCAAGCTGGTGACCCGCCAGTATGAAGCGATCAACTGTGAAGTATGTTTGCAAACAACCTGCAATGTGTGTGTGTATTTATATATATTTTAATCCTCACCCAAGGATATGCTCATTGATTTCAGAAAGAGAGGGAGAGGGAGATGTGAGAAACATTGATCGATCACCTCCTTCCCATACGTACTCTAACAGGGGATCAACCTGCAACCTAGGTATGTGTCCTGACTGGGACTGAACCTGCAACCTTTTGGTGTACGGGACCACTCTTCAACCAACTAAACCACCTGGCCAGGGCAATTTTTATGGATATTACTTTTAAAAAATTGAAATAGCTCTGGCTGGTGTGGCTCAGTGGATTGAGTGCTGGCCTGCGAACCAAAGGGTTACCAGTTGGATTCCCAGTCAGGGCACATGCCTGGGTTGTGGGCCAGGTCCCCAGTCGGGGGGCACGTGAGAGGCAACCACACACTGATGTTTCACTCTCTTTTTCTCCCTCCTTCCCTCTCTCTCTAAAAATAAAAACTAAAATCTTAAAAAAAAATTGAAATAGATCAGAAGGGACTCACACTTGTTTTGATTTCTTGAACGGGAAGGAAAAGCCAGATCTAGTCCAGAGGGAGCTGTTACCTCCGTCTCAGCCTCCAAGGAAACCGACTGCTCAGTTCTCTTGGCCTTTATCTCTACAGACTCCTATTCCCTTCGTGTAGACGAAAACAGATGTGGTTCTATGAAAGAAGCTTTACCAGGAAACAAAGGTGAGAAAGTAAACAAACAAATGGGAGATGTACAGAAAGACCTAGTCACCTGGTTTAGCAAACCATCCTTGTTCCTTTCGATACCAGACCAAGCTAAGCTGTCCAGGTTGCTAACCACACAGCTTCAGCTTAGCACCACTTACAACCTTGTCGGAATCTCAGCCTCTACAACATGACCATAAACCCATGACCTTCATAAACCTATAGGGCTGGAAGTTGGAGGTTATCTAACCCATGACATGCTTAAGGTTCCTTTCCTTTGGCATCCAATTCTCCTTGGACAGCCTTGCGAGAACAGGAAGGTGTCACCTATATTAGCCCGTGTTATTTATTATCAACAATATAATTTATTAGTAAGTTCTTTTATATGTTGATGCAAACTTACTCTCATTGTTGCTGCTTCCGCACACTTCTGCAGTCACATAAAACAACCCTGCTTGCTTTTTCACATAGCAGCCTCACCAGTATCTGAAGATGCTATCACAGAATACCAAGCACAGGATTCAAGGTGAGATTTAACAGTACAATACCTTCCCTGTCTGGGGACTTCTGTTTTTGAGGGGCCAGGGGAGTCACAGCACACTACTGGCAATACTAAGTTTATGGACAACTAACTTCTCTTAAGTCTTTACTTCCATCTCCCACAGGCTGAGCTGAGGCACACCCGGCCTTCTGGATCTAAGAATACACCACATCGGTAAGCTGTGCAGTATGTTAAGTGCTCTAGTGTTCATTATCTAATGCCGTGAGGCTTAGCCCTGAATACATGCTAGACTCACCCTTCCATTTCAATTTTTAAGCAACCTTTAAGGATCCTGATTCTCTTAAACAATATAATTTGCCATTATCTCAGCCTTTAGTCACTAAAAAATTGATAACAATGCAAGGATAGTAACAATGGCTCAGATTAGTTGAGTTTTGTGCCAGGCATTTGGCTAAGAGATTTTCATGTTATTTACCCCTCACAAAAACATTATGAAGTAGTTGCTATAATTAATGGATAAACAAAGGTACAGAAAGGTTGTTACTTGCTCAAGGCCAATGGTCAATTGGTAGAGGACCCAGGATTTGAACCCAGGCAGACTGACAAGAGAACTCATACTTTAACTACATCACACTATTCCCATCAATGTCCTTTTGCAAATCATTAATAAACTATGTGAGCAGGTCTGTATAGAGCTCTATGGCAAACCAGCATGGCTTGAGTTGATCAAACCTTTGAATAAATACAGCTAATTCTCAACATAACTGCTTATGCTCATGCAGCCTCAGTTGGTCTATCTTCTCCACAATAACATAGTTAATTGCCATGCTGACACCCTAGAGACAGAATGCTTACATACAGTATTCCTTGAAGTGGTTAAATGCAAAGCAATCGGTATCCTGGCTCTACCACTCTATAATTATTTAAGCCTTCTGTGCTTCAGAAGGTAATTAATAGTATCTACCTTATGATTATGATGATTATAAAGTAACCCAGGTAAAGTGCTTAGGAAAACCCCAGGTACATAGAAAGTGCTCATTAAATGTTGGCTATTATTGTAATTCTCATATGAAAACAATAAATAGTCTGGTGTGTCTGGTTCTCAAAGTTATCACTTTTTAAATATTCTAGTCTAAAACCTTACTCATGACTTGTCAAATTTATCAATCTGTATGTTAGCAATCTCTCTCATTTTTTAAAAAGTATCTGCTCATCTTTAATAATTCAGCACCTCATAGTTCACCACGCTTTCTTAAAGACCACCGGAGTCCTGATACCACGCTACACTGAGAACCAGAGACTTGGAGCATACCCTGATGCCTTGATATTTGCACGTAACGGAGAAAAAGAGCAGTGGCTCCCCAAGGAGGGCACCTAAATTTGTGGCCTGTTGAGTCATCACCAGCCTGTGAACCTGAGTGTAGAAAAATCAAGATTGGTGGTCAAGGCATTTGAGATGTCCTCAAGGCCAAGTCTGAGGGGGGCCCAGGGTATGAGCCATCACAGCACAGCTGTCCTTCAGCACACTTGGTCACTGTTGAGCCCAAAGATGAGAGCCAGCCAAGCAGACATTTCCAAAGAATTGGGGTCCATGCAGCAACTGAACTTGAAAGCATTGAACAGCTGTTACTCATCCTACCAACCCTTTTCACAGGCAGTCTTAAGTTAGATAAGAACCTTCTATATCTAGTCCAGAGGTTGTAAACTAAGACTATAGACCAAAAGTAGCCACAGATGCTTTATTTGCCTCCCTTTAGTTATCTTTTTAATTAATATTTAAAAATCTGAAGATTTAGCACAAAAATAGATTTTGCTCATCTTAAAAAAAAACAAACAAACAAAGATCTGGCCACATTATGTCCTTTGAACAAGAATCAGCCAAAGCCAAGTAGTAGCTACCCGCTTTAGATATGCAGAATCCAACCAGACATTAACGTTTGCAAACCCTGATTAAATCCAACCATTTCGTTCCATGGTTGAAGAAATTGGAGCCCTGAAAAACTATTTGACCTGTCTATGTTTAATGGCAGTCAAAATTAGAAGGCCAGATGTTCTGAATCTGAGTTCAGTGATCTTTAGTGAGTACTGTTGATCTTCCTCCTAGAGAATTTGAGATACAGGGACATTACCTGACAAAACTGAGAACTAGGTCTTCTGCTTTTGCAGCCACTCCCCTGCATTCCCTTTGCTGGGTTAGAAATTCTCAGGGGCTGCAATCCACCAGGGAAGTTACAACTAGCCAAAAACTCAATGTCCCAGCATTCCTCAGGCTGCTGACCACACCCGGTCTAAATTATCTATGCTCTCGGCAGAAAGCACGGCACATTCCCAGCCTCCACAGATGCTCTCATAACCAGCTGGGTTATGACCAAACATGCTGCTTTTTCCTTTGCAAATGGCCTTTTCCCTACCCACACAGGCAGTTAGTGGGAACAATAGCTTCCATGCGACATGGCCTCAGGGGAGGGGGGGGAGGGAAGGGGTTCTAGAGAACAGTTACAGATGGCAGGAGGTCAGGAGCTCTGAACTCTTCCTGGCTTTCTTTTCAAATGTCAAATGGCTATGGCCATGACCTTCAATACATTGCTTTTAAAAAGTACAGACTCTGTCCAGATTGACACAGTTTTATGCAAAAGATGCCCTAGCTGTGTTCCCCTTGAGTATATTGACATTGATTTGTAAATCTTTGAAATCTTTAGCTTAAATGGCCATGAATACATAATATCACAGCTTCATTGTATCTCAGGTCCAGGAATGTACTATCAAAAACTGTCTGAAGGGGTTATTTGGTTCCCTTTATGTCTTGGCGATACCAATGACAAAATTATAGTCTATGCAAGTAATTAGGATTGGAACTGCATGAGGAATGGAATAGTAACTGTGGCGCCCTTCACATGAGATCATACGCAATAAAGGTAGAAGGAGTACAAAATCGAAACTATCTTATCTAAGGAGGAGAGCAGAAAGCAGGTGGCAGCTGAACTGGACTGAAGATGGCAAGGCTGAATAGCTGAGCAGGCCCTGAGTCAGAGATTCTGACTTGTATAAAGCACCAAAAACAAGCACACTATCAAAGGGCAAGTGCTCAAACATGCATAGTGTCAATGACAATCGAAGCCAAAGAACTTGCCAAGGTCTGCCTTTGCCCTGCCAAGGATCCTGGAACAACTTCTCCACGTTTCCATGAGAAAGACTGCTGCCAGGAACCAGTAAGTATAGAGGCAAATTTCCCTTTGTGCTTCCCTCTGGGCAATGCATTAAAAAGAATTCCCTAGAGCCTCTGTCTGGCATAAATTAAGGTGTTATAGCCAAGTTCCAAGAGTCATCAAAACCCAAGCTACACATTTATTCTGTTCAGGTCTATCCATCGTGGCTACTGCCTGGCCTCCTGGGAGCACAAGTGAAATATCAGGCTGTTGGCTATGGTCAGAGACTTGTCTGTTACCCCTCAAGTAGGGAGATTTATTCTCATTGAGGCAGAGGAGATTCTTCTAGATGCATTATTTAGATTCTAATCCTTTTCCCACTTACTGAATATACAATGACAGTATTCTCTCAGAACTAAATGATGATGACAATCCCTCTAAGAGATGGATTTTTAAATGTGCTTTTTTCTCTTTTGATCCTCACCCCCCTCAGAAGCTGAGTATTTATGTTCTCAACTTTCTTAAGCGGGAACACAGGAAACAGGCTAGGGTCTATGTAAAAGAAAAAAACTAAACTCAGAAAGGGAGGAAACTAGTCTCTTAGATTTGAGACACAAAGGAATGCTGAATTAGGGCCAAGAGCCCGTTCACAACAGGCACGAACGCCCCAGCTCAGCACTAAACCAGACCTGAGTGGTCGGACCAGGAACCCTTGGTAAGACACTTTCATAATGGCTTTGTCATCAATACACAGAATCCTGGTACCCACACTCAACGAGTCCAGTCTAATAATTTGATTCTACATAAGGCTCTCTGAGAAATGAGTGTTGTAACCAGGACAAGAGCTAAATCTTCCTAATCTGGGAAACACTGGTCACTCAATTCCAACCATGCAGTTTTAAAGTACCAGGTCCTCACGGACAAAGGACAACAGGGCGAGGAAATGTCAGCCCCTCCAGCGTGGCAGTGTGTAAAGGAGAAATCACCGCTGTGTACACGGTGACTTGCAAAAAATGTAGCTCAGGAAAGCTTTTCAGTAAGATGTGGTCAGCAGTATTCATTCGCCCTTCACACCTGCAGGTTTAACGATATGGTTAGTTCATTTTCCTTCCTGATCGAAGCTACTGCTCCTTAGCTTATTAAGACTGGAGTCTGAACAAAAGGCTGTCACAGGACTAAGAGCCTCCCGCCCCAACTATGCTTTCTCATTTTAAGTCGCTGCCTCAGAGTTTTATCTCCTGTATGGTGGAGTTTAAGTGTTTACTGAATAGATCTTGCAAAGGAAAATAACTATAAACTCTTGACAAAATACAAAAAAACTACCTGAAGGCATTGGAGAACAAACAAAATAGCAGGCGAGTTCTGGAGAGAGGTTGATACTTGGAAGAAGGAAATGGCACAAGGTGAGTTGCCATTTTTATGGCTTTTAGGCTGATAGAAAACTGTAGCCTTTCTGGTTGAAGAATCAGAGCAACCAGAGCTTCTGGAAAGTGAGGGGAGAAATCTCAGAAGAAAGAGACCGAATTCTGTGTATAAACTCTATCCACATCTCTGGCTGACCCCTGATCTATACAACCATACATGTGAGAGAGAGGCTTCAGCTAAAGATAAAATCATTAAATTGAGATTTGAGCTGCTGCCCAAGACATAGTTTACAGTATTAGTTCAATGAAGTTAAATGCCCACTAACAAACAAACAAGCAAACAAAAATCAGTACTCTTCGGAGAAATACAACAGAATGCACAACATAATCATGTACAACATTCAGGATACAATCTAAAATTACTCAGCATTTGAAGAATCAGAAAAATATGACTCTTTCTCTGGAGAAAAGACAAAGAAAGAAGTCCAACTCCAAGATGATTCTTATGTTGGATTTAGCAGAAAAGAAAAAAAAAACAGTTATTACAACTATGTTCACTGAAGTAAAGAAAAACATGTTTATAATGAATAAAAACAAGAATGCTACAGAGAAATATAAAGCTGTTATTACCAGTGACCACGGTTACTTATGCCCCCATGGCAAGTGAGATGGCACTAAGAAAACAACTCACATTCAAAAGTACTCCTGCTCAGCTGGAGATTTTTGTTTCGAGTGACTTTTATTTGTACCAGAACTAAATTAAAAATTGCTCACTGACACTACAGATAGTTTTTGCTCTTTGGGAGACTTCACTGGAGAGGAAAAAAAAATTGAGGGAAGTTTGGTGGGGAAATTTTGTGTAGAGGTGTTTTCATTTAGTAAGGATGCAAAGGACAGAGATTTTCTGTCTGGGACTCCTAATGTTCAACGCCAGGCTTGCTACTGGTTCTTACATGGATCAATTTATTTTTTCTTTCAGAAGGCAGAGCACACGCTATGTTATGCTCCTGCCAGGCATCTAAAGGAGGCAGGCTACAGAGAATAGAAAAGTGTTTTTATAAAGAAAAAAAGCGATTTTGAGAGAGAAAGCATGGGGAACATCAAAGCCTTGTCTTCTGAAGTGACTCTAACATGGAATTAGTAAAAGGAAGTACTTGGAAGAGATAATCCCAAATCCATTTTTGGTCTCACACTGGTTCTTCTCTCCTTTGTTTACTGAATTCTATATCCTGTGAGACTGTACTTCAGAAACAGAGCCAGCTTTCCAATCCAAAAATCCCTGGTACTCTCAAACACGGGATATGATAGAAAAGGGCAAAACTGGTTCCTGGATAAAACAAAAGGTCACAAAACTCACAGAACAGTGGCAATAGCTACAGTAAGAAAGTCGCCAACAGGCCTGAAACTATTAGTTTTAGAATAAAGGTGATAGTTTCTCTGAGGGCAAGGAGTATAATTATTTAAATCAATAAAATCAAATAAACAAGGTGCAAACAAAGTAAGAGAATAAAACCTCCCGGAGTATTCTCAGCAACCTTGGCATTCGCGCCAACTGAACTCAGCTTTCAGTGTTGAAATGGAGCAATGACTCTTGAGCTCAGATCTGATCAGTCACTTGATCAGAAACAGAAAAGCAAAAAAATTATAAAACTCCTCTTTTTATCATAGTTTTTCAACTATAAAGCTGACCACAACATTATCCAATGATGTAAAATTCTAGAAACTTTACAAAATTCCTCTTTTTAAAATTTATTTTTTGTTATCAAAGAGAATGTCCAAACACAGAATACTAAAGAATCTGTTCATGGCATCATTTTACAAAAGTTCCTAATGGAGTGTGAATATTTTATTTTGATGTATCTCCTTCATTTACTAAAGATGAGGTGGATGAACTGATGCAATTACTTAAAAAAAATTCCAGACAAAAACGTCCATTCTCATTCTGAATCTGCTGACTGGAGTGAAGCCAGTGGTTACAACACCACCGCTGGCAAATAGTTAACCTCCCACCACAGGGGGCTATTCAGATTTTCTCATTAGGTCTCAGAGGTCTCTCAGATATAGGCACCATGTTTGAAGTCTCACACAAAACATCTGTGTCACTTAAATTACACAATGTGGCAGTGTTTTTTTCATGGAGACACAATCTCGAAAGAAGGCGCAAAGTAGAAAACAACTTGTTTTCATGTTATATGTGAGTACATTATTGGACTGTCCTTGGGTTTGGGGCATCGTGGTCCCTGTTGGAGAGAAATCCCACCAGTGAAGCATCTGTCAGTTCTGAGTTGCTCCAGGTGCTGAGGGTGTCCACACATACAGCCGTGAGTTGTAGGTCAGGGCCTTCCTCATCCACCGGTCGGCTCAAAGGTTCTGTATGAGTTGGCTTGTCCTTCTCATCCATCTAAAGCTCTATTTCTCGGCCTCGGGATATGTGGGGTACTTGACTGTTTCTATCTTCTCTCGGACTTTGTAGGAGGGATATAGGCCCGTCCTTCCCAGTTTCCTGTTGACACCTTTAGAATAGCCATCCCAATGATTTCCGGCCACACCAATGATGTCTCCAGGTTCCATAGGAATTTCATCTGCAGTCCGAGGTTGGTGAGGATAAATAGCAATCTGGTTGTGGGCATTTTGGCCCCCAAAATAGTAGATGTCATCCAAAGAATGGAAGTTTGCTGAGGCATCAGGATGCAGTGTTTGCATGATTTCATAAGCAACTCGACAGACCTTGACAAAGAATGAAAAAAAATTATTAGTATATGTAAGATCTCTTTCATAGCGATCAAAAGCCCTGCACAAAGAGACTAGAACTAGACCAGGACTAGGACTGAGAGAATGAGAAGTAGTGGGTTCCAGCCACAGTTTTCAGTCTATATGCTCTCTGATGATGGTATAAGTCTTTTAGTTTATCTCTGTGCTTATATCTTTTTAATATAAAAGATTATTATAATTAAGGCCTCTGGGAGAAAAAATATATAGTGCAAAGTACTTTAAGAATATGAGTCACTTACCTTTAATAAACATTTACTAAGAGCCACACAGTACTCCCTGCTGGGCACTGGGGCACAAAAACGAGTAAGACATATATTGTGCCCGTGAAGAATTTAAGGTTAAGAATTAGGACTATAAATACTTCACAAAAATGCGGCTGCTCCCTTTCCTTCATTCAGTTAATCAATTACATACTCTTTTCTCCTAATTTGGACTCGGTCTCAGAACTCTTCTCAATAGAAACTCATGTAATTACTGACAATTGATTAGCACTGGCGAGTGAGGTAAAACGTATCTACCATTTCTATTCTAAAAAGGTTTTTTTAAAGGTTTATTTTACTCTCATTCAAGAGAGAGGGGAAGAGGGAGGAGAGAGGCGGGGAGACAGAAAGAGAGAAACATCAATCGGTTGCCTCCTGTAGGTACCCTGACTGGGAATCAAACCCGCAACCTGGGCATATGCCCTGATGGGAAATTGAACTGGAGACCTTTTGGTTTACAAAACAAATCACATTGGCTAGGGCTCTATTCTAAAGAGTTTAAAGTGTGCTATGTAGATAGTAGCATTCTAGGACCAAAATAAGATGGACTAGCCTTTGGGGAAGATGCATCTACCTGATGCATTTAAGGTTACTTAATAGATTCCTCTGTCGAGGAACTTCTGGCCAAGATGGAGGCATAGGTAGATACGCTTGCTTCCTTGCACAACCAAAAGAAGGGTGACAAATATAAAAACTAAAACAACCAGAACTGCCAGAAAATCGAACTGTATGGAAGTCCAACAACCAAGGAGTTAAAGAAGAAACATTCATCCAGACTGGTAGGAGGGGCAGAGAGGATGCATGGCAAGGCAACAGACTGGGTGGGCAAGGCAGTGGCTGGCGGAGTGGGTGAACCCACAATCATATGCAGATAAACCAGGAAGAACAACTGGGGAGCAAGACAGACCTTGCAACCCAGGGTTCCAGCACGGGGAAATAAAGCCTCAAAAACTTTGGCTGTGAAAATCTTTGGGAATTGTAGTGGCAGGAGAAACTCCCAGCCTTACAGAAGAGGTTGCTGGAGAGACCCACAGGGTCCCAAAATGTACACAAGCCCACCCACCTGGGAATCAGTACCAGAAAGGCCCAATTTGCTTGTGGGTAGCAGAGGAAGTGACAGAAAGTGGGGCGACAGCTGAGCAAGCAGCATTGCTCTCTCTCTGACCCCTCCCCCACATACAGGGCCACAACACAGTGCAGTGACATAGGCTGCCCCACCATGGCAAATACTTAAGCCTCTGCCCCTTACAACGTAACAGCTGTGCCGAAACAAAGAATATGGCCCAAATGAAAGAACAGATCAAAGCTCCAGAAAAAGAACTAAGTGACAAGGAGATAGCCAACCTATCAGATGCAGAGTTCAAAACACTAGTAATCAGGAAGCTCAAAGAAATGGTTGAATATGGTCACAAAATAGAAGAAAAACTGAAGGCTATGCAAAGTAAACTAAAGAAAAACATACAGGGAACCAACAGTGAAGAGAAGGAAACAGGGACGCAAATCAACAATTTGGAGCAGAAGGAAGAAATAAACATTCAAACAGAACAGAATGAAGAAACAAGAACCCAAAAAAATGAGGGGAGGCTTAGTAACCTCTGGGACAATTTTAAACATTTCAACATCCGAATCATAAGGGTGCCAGAAGGAGAAGAGGAAGAGCAAGAAATCTTTATTTGAAAAATAATGGAGAACCTCCCCAACCTAGCAAAGGAAATAGACTTCTAGGAAGTCCGGGAAGCTCAGAGAGTCCCAAAGAAATTGGACCAAGACACATCATAATTAAATTATCCAAGACTAAAAATAAGGAAAGAATCTTGAAAGGAGCAAGAGAAAAGGAGAGAGTTACTTACAAAGGTATTCCCATAAAACTATCAGCTGATTTCTCAAAAGAAACCTTGCAGGCAAGAAGGGGCTGGAAAGAAGTATTCAAAGTCATGAAAGGCAAGGACCTACATCCAAGATTACTCTATCCAGCAAAGCTATCATTTAGAATGGAAGGGCAGACAAAGTGCTTCCCAGATAAGGGCAAGTTAAAAGAGTTCATCATCACCAAGCCCTTATTATATGAAATGTTAAAGGGACTTATCTAAGGAATAGAAGAAGATCAAAAACTATGAACAGTAAAATGACAACAAACAGTAAAATGATCAACAACTGAACCTAAAAAACAAAAACAAAAAACAAACTAAGCAAACTAGAACAGGAACAGAATAACAGAAATGGGGGTCCCATAGAGGGTTATCAGTGGGAAGGTGGAGGTGGAAGAATGGGGGGTACAGGGAATAAGAAGCATAATTGCTAGGTACAAAATAAACAGGAGGGAGTTAAGAATAGTTTGGGACATGGAGAAGCCAAAGTACTTATATGTATGACCCACAGACATGAACTAAGAGGGGGGAGCATGCAGGGTGGAGGGGGATAAAGAAGAGAAAAAAATGAGGCAACTATAATAGCATAATCAATAAAATATACTTAAAAAATTAAATTAAGAAAAAGTTAAAAAAACATTTGTGCCCTGGCTGGTGTGGCTCAGTGGATTGAGCACCAGCTTGCCAACCAAAAACATTTGTGTTGTACAGTTTACATCTCTCAAATAAAGAAAACACAGTGAGTCATAAAAAAAAGGAATCCTCTGTCAGAAGAATACCTACCATGCCCACTGGATGGATGGCAGCTGAAATTCCACAATCTGAGCTTTATTTCTTGAGCTTAATGCTTGGTGATTAAGTTAAACTATAACTAACCTCATGGAGGTATAACATTTTAAGCAATTAAGGAATACATTTATTATAACATCAATAAATTTCCAAAACTCCTCTAAGAACAGGTGAAGAAAGAAAAGAGAATATTATTGTTTTGCTTAGAAAACTCTCCCGGAGCTGGCCGGGTAGGTCAGTCGGTTAGAGCACCATCTGGACACGCCAAGGTTGAGGGTTCAGAATTTTATCCCTGAGGAGCGAACAGCTGGGTTTGCATGAGCTTCCAAAGCTTTCTCAGAGCAGATGGGATCTTGTACTTTTGTGAAAACAGACAGGGCCAGGAGGATCTCCTAGTATGGAGACTTGGAAGTGGGTTCTTATCTCATTGGGTGGTGCTGGGATATCTATGTACTATTTTGTTTTGCTCTTCAGTGAGAAAGCAGTATCCACTGTTTTTTCCTGAGCCATACCTCGATGGAAATTCCAATCCAGAGCCATCTTTCTGGAATAAACATAGTATCTGTTTTTTCCCACTACACTTTCCAAAATCTGATTGAAAGTCTACCGAGGCCAGTTATACTGTGTGTGGATTTGGAATTAGACAACAAAGAGTGCTGCAGAATGTATTTTAAGTCACAAAGTGAAGTATCACAGAGGGATACTTTATTTACCTTATTTAATTTTGGAGCTTAATTTAATTTAATTTATTTAATTTTAGAGCTTTTATGACTAGAGCAGTGGTCCTCAACAAGGATGATTTTGCCTGTATGGGACATTTGGTAATGTCTGGAGACATTTTTGACTGCCGCAACCTGAGGTGAGGACGCTACTGGCCAGGAACACTATTAAGTATCCTACAGTTCACAGGACAGTGCCTCAGAACAACTGATCTGGCCCCAAATGCCAATGGCGCCTAGGCTGAGAAACCCTCAATCAGAAGAACAAGCGTTAGGCAGGCATACAGTCCAGGCCCACAGAGGAGCTGGTACATACGGGAAAGTGACTCGACTTATTCATTCTAACGACGTGCTTTCAAAAATGTGTGGAGGTTGTTACTAGTTATTTGCACCTGTTAGTCACGCAGACGCACAGCCAAATTTTCAGAAACATTTGAGAGAGACCAAGCAGTGATAATCATCCCCCTCCACCCTTGAGAATGGGAAAGAGATCATGACCCTAATTAGGAAGAAACATCAGCAGGGATGCCTACATGGGAACGTGAAGGCCAAATAAGTTTCCCCTTCTGACTAGGATTGTTGCCTATGTGACTCCTGTTCTGTGCAACTGTCTTTTTTGGGTAATAAGTTGTGTTCTTATTCCATATGGAAGAAACTCATAAAGCCTCTGCTGTGGTAGGTATCTTTCCAACAATCACATCACCATCCCACTGTGACAATGTGCGTTGTCACTTGACAGAAACTATTTCTTTATACTCTCTGACGTATATTCTCATGAGAATGATGTGGCTTTCCTTTTCACATTTTTTTCTCAACTTCTTCTAGGCTTTTAGGAATACATTATTCTTACATGATTTATATTTTTGGTAGTTATTTCATGTGAGTGTTTACCTACTAGATTCTGGACCGGGGTTAAGATCTGTATCTTTATCTCCTTTGAAATTCCCTCTGCACCTACTATAATTCTCAGCACAAATAGTCATTTAACAGACTGTTGAATAAACCAGCCAATAATATGCACATAAATGAAAGAGCAGAATAAAATCCACAATAAATATTACTATGCAGATATTCCACTGGGACATATAAGGCTGCTTGGACCACTCATAAAAACACATACACCAAACCCATAACACATAATTATCTGCAACAATTAAACTCAAAGAATGAATGTAGTACAGTATTGCTTAAATTTAATAGGACTTGAAGAGGAATTACATTTTCTCTTTCTTATTTCCCATAAAGCAATCAAGTGAAGCAAAATGCTGGGCATTTAAGCCTCTCAGTATCAGTGCATCACTGTGCAGAAATGGATGGATTCTGGTTAAATACTTACTGATGCAAAATCAGAAAGTATTAAGTAAGCTTAATTATTTGCTGTTTCTGTTAAATGCCATGAACAAGCCAAACACTTTAAACAACTCCAATAGCTGGCTTCAATGGAGATGTATTCAACCATTGCTTCCAAATAACTAAATATTCGGTGCACTTAAACAGCTATTTTTTGGGCAACCTTCTCATACTTACACAAAAGAAATCATTCCCAAATATTAGGAAAACTTCACCTGAATCATGATAACTAACATTAAAAAAAAAACTACACAAAAAACAAGAATTTCCTGACCCCAACATGACCAAAAAGTACTGGCCACTTAAAAATACCCTGTTGTCACTTACCTGGGAGGAAAAAGTACACACAAGGAAGTCTGCCTGGGATAAAAAGTGTATATCCAGAATCACACCCCGAAGTGAATTTTCTGTATATCGATTGTGTAGTCCAGCTGACCAAGAGATAGAATTATCACTGATAAATTCATAACTGGGGTACCTGAAAAAGAAATAAATTCATACATAGTCACTGAAATCACAATATTCTATTACGAGGAAGTATCCTATCAGTAGGAAGCAAATTGGCTCCTTTGACCAAGAGTTCCTCTCTTTCTAACAGTAAACAGAGCTTTAAAAAGTTTTAACATTCAAGAAAGTAGTCAGCGAAGCATCTTTGAATCCAACAGCGGGACAGAAACCATTCTGGAGTGTCCTGTATGTTAAACGTCACTGGCATGTATATAAAATACACCTTGGTGCATCAAAATGTCCCTTGTCAACTCATGAAAGAGTTCAAAACAGAAGGTTCCTACTTTCTTTGTAATGAGTGACCTCTAAGAGGTTTTTCAAGCTGCTTTCATATTTGATCACTGAGCTTCTCCTTTAGAATATAAATATTATGATTAAACATCATTTACATTTTTAATTCAGAATTTGTGATAATTCAGACTTGTCCCCAACCACCATCCTTGAAGCACCATCTTAACCAATACTGGCAAAGCAAAACCATTCTTACGCATTTATGAAGGCAAATTCCTTACAGATGTCCACCCAAGAAGCACTTTGGTAGTCTTGAGAGAGGGTATTTAAAACTGTTACAGCAAGATGTCTTTAAAAAGTCTACCGTATGTTCAAGTGATTCTACTCTGAATGAGAAGTTTAATTATACTCTAGAGTGAATAAATTTTCTCAGTGCATGAGACAGATCTTCAGAGTTAAAAGGCAAACTTTGGGGAGTTACTTGAAAAGGAGATAACAATTGTACCTACTTTATATAATTCATAAGCATTAAACACATTAAGCAATGTAAAGTACTCAGAAGAGTATCTGACATGTAGTACACGCTCAGTCAATATTGTCAGTGACTGTTAAACATTTTTCCCCAGGCATCCATCTGGTTTTACTGCTTAACTTGCTTTAGATCTCTGCTCACATATAGCCTCATTAGTAAGGTCTTTGGCAATCTGTATCTCTTTTACCTGCTTAATTTTTCTCCATGGTTCTTTTATTATTTGACACAATATATATTTACTGTTTATTTACTGCCTGCATCCATTCATTCCCCACCCTCATCATCCCTAACTGACGACGGGCATTTCATCTGTTTTGTTTACACTCTTATTCTCAACACCTAGAAGAGAATCTAGAGGATCAGTATTTGTTGAAGGAATAATAGTTCCTATTTATAAATCCTGAAACATTAGGAGTCAGTTTACCTGTCTGTCTCCCACATAGTTTTGCCCCCAAACTGGGACTAAGCCTTATTTTTCTCTGCATCACAGCGTCTTGCATCCCATACAGTGCTGTGTGTACAAATACATGAACGAGTGAGTGCTATCTGTGTCTGGGACTTTCTCCTAATCCCCTAAGGGCTGCTTCAGATTTCTCTTCATTTTGCAGCCACCACGGAGCTTTCTTTCATTGCCTCTAATAATGACCGTGAAGCTAAAGCCTCTGAGCACTGTTTCAGACTGGTATTGAGTGTTAAGATCCATTTGGCCTCATTATTTTTGACATTTTGCCCTCCTCAGCTCCAAATCAGGGAGATGAAGGAAATGTCACATTTGTTCTGAAAAGAAAACAAACAAAAAAGACTTTTAATGTGATTCCTGCAAAGCTGCATACCCAGGCATGGAGCAGAAACAGCAATAAATAAATATGAAAACGCTGGAGGGTAGAGGAGAAGGGGAATTGCTGAAACGCACGTGTGAAGGTTTTATCCTTGACTGAAGACTGCTTTCGTCAGCACAGTCTGGGTGCTCCGTGAAACACGGGAAAGGGTGATCCTTTTACTGAGAAGCGACACTAACACCGATGCCCTTCTTAACTTAAAGGCCCCTCCCTGAAACCAAACCGAAAAGGCACCTAAGTTCCTCAGGCCTTATCTCTAGAAGCAAAAGACTACTTGAGGAAGGATACTCAGAGTGGAAAAATCAAAGAAACAAAGTGAATAATGGGAGAGCGAGAGTTTGCACCTCCAATAACGAGTACGGAACTTTCCGTACAAACATGCTTCTTTCTTATCTTTCGTACAACAAGTCTATCAGCAGAGGAATTCTTCCACTTTGAAGCTGCAGAGATTGGCAATAGTAAAAAACATTTTTCCTTCTTCTACCTTATAAAAATTTATTTTTATATCACCCACAAAGGACTAACTTGAAATTAAAGACTAACAGCAAATTTTCTGAAGTCCTTCTCCAGACTGAGGGAGATACTCCTCTTCATGACTCAGAAAATTAAAATTAAAGGATTTTCAAAGAGGAAAATTATGCATAAGTACTACATTTATAATAGAATATGAAAGAAACTACTGCCTAGACTACAATGGGGAAAGGAGTTACCAGCTATTGACCACAAAAAGGAAATTCAAGTTTTATTAATCCCATAATTCAAGTACTGCCACCAATACTACAAGGGTTGCTTGGTGTAAAAACATAATACTGTGTTATGGATCAAAGCAGTAAGCACCTCAGGTATCTTTATCTAAATACTTCCATGTCCAGGAATATAGCTTAAGGAAATAATGGGGATAATTTTAGACACATATCGGAGCATTATTTATAAGATTAAGAAATTATAAATAACTTAACCTTCCAATATTGGGAGAATGGTCAAGTATACAATTGAATATCCACACAGTGGCTACTTAGTTATTAAAAAAGATGTTTATAATGATTTTTTAGTGACCTGGGAAAACAGACCTACTGCTGTATTAATCCAAAGAGTTCACGTTATACAGGATATGATAAACTACTAAAATGTGTAACTATACAAATGATTGAAGGAAATATGTCAAAATTTAACAAGTTAAAGCCACTGAGTAAAGGGACTGTGGGTAATATTTTTTCCTGGCTTGTATACTTACCAACTTCTATATTTTCTAATGAGCATAAATTATTTTGCTAATCAAGGAAAAAAGAAAAAAGCTTGTAATGCATTCAAGAACAAATAAGAGTAGATAAAATTAGTATTTTAATATTTTTTCAAGCAAGCTACAAATTCAGTCTGGTATTTTAAAATGAAAGAGTGTTGTGAAAAATTTCTACATCTCTCTAATAGGCCTAGATATCAAACTGGAAAAGTACTTGTGAAATTTTTTTATTCTCTTTTGTGCCCAAATGTTCATTTAATCCTCAATTCTTATGTAAGAATTACAACTGTATAAGTTGGCTTATACTTGGCTGGTGAATTTCTTGGTTCTTGTTTATAAGTGTGTGTGTGTGTGTGTGTATTCAATAGAGACTTAAGAAAAAAAGTGACTTACGGTATATCAGATTTGAATTCTCAGGAGGCAGAAGATTTAAATTATTATCCAATGATTTGGAGAAACTCCTGCATATAGCCCTCACTCTAAATTTGTTTTTCTTCCCAACCTCATTTGTGACATATAGAAGGACCAAGACATAAATAAATAAATTGAATAGTCAAATAGCTTAAATGATTAATAAAATGCTTTCAAACTGATAGGGCTGAGGCAAACATAATTCAGCACAGAGCAGGAACACAGCCAAGCGTTCGGGGATGGTTTCTGTAATAGATGGTATCTGAGAGAGCTATGACTACAGTTTTCTTTTCCCCCACTCCCTACTTTCACATATGTTTGATATGTCCTTTATTTCATGGTACGAAATAATGGCCAACTCTAGGTTTATCCAGATCCTATGATAAATTCCCAATTAGGATCAGGGCTTCATGAGTTTTTATAACACCCAATGTTAATTCTATAATAGCCCGACTCATTCTGTAGACTACGTCTCTGTTCCCCCACCCCACGCCCCATTAGAAATTCCTTGAAAGCAGAGAGTGTCTTGCTTACCTAGCACCTAGCACAGTGCCTGAAATGTAGGCAGGTGCAATAAATGATGGTCACTATTTAATGCACACTAGTAGTCCTTTTCCTGCGCTTACAGAACTTATCATTTGATTCTTTATGGGGTTTTTAAAGATTTTATTTATTTATTTTTAGAGAGGGGAAGGGAGGGAGAAAGAGAGGGAGATAAACATCAATGTGTGGTTGCCTCTCACGTGGCCCCCACTGGGGACCTGGCCTGCAACCCAGGCATGTGCCCTGACTGGGAATTGAACTGGCGACCCTTTAGTTTGCAGCCCACACACTCAGTCCACTAAGCTCCACCAGCCAGGGTTGATTCTTTATGTTTTTAAATAAAACTTCCAAATTCCAGGAATTTTTATAAGATGAAACTTTTATCTCACATATGTTTTCAGTTGCCTGTAATTGTTAGTGAAGAGTTGAGCAAAGGGGCAAGCACCTGGTGTGTTACTGCTAAGAATCCTGTATCGTTAGTTAGTGTCATGGCATGAATGTGTGTGTGTCCCCAGCATTCATATTTAAGCCTTAACTCCCCGGTGTGACGGTATCTGGAGACAGAGCTCTGGGGAGGTAATTAGGGTTAAATAAAGGCATGAGGGTGGGGTCCTCATAATAGAATTAGTGCCTTTACAAGAAGACACTCTGGAAAGTTTGCTCTCTCTTCTAAGCGTACAAAGAGGTCATATGAATACAGAGCAAGATGGCAGCTGCCTTCAATACAAGAAAAAGGGCTTCAAATGAAATCTACACTTTGCTGGCAGCTCACAATTGCTTTGATTATATTAACAAGTTATACAAGTACACAGTTGTTTGAATTAAAAACCCCAGTAGTTAGTAGTAATATTGTAAAAAGAATCGCAAGCCGTGGGAATTAAGAACTCCTTTCAACTGAAGAGTTCCACTCTAGAATCACCACTTTATCTAACTTACTTTGTTTTTGCCTCCTTTAATAAAGAAGGGTCATCTGTGGCCAAATATACTCTTTTTTTATCCACTTGCATCCTGCGAGCGAGAAGATGAAAATGTTCTTCAACATGCACCATGTACTCCTCAATGGGATGGAAGGCAGCTTCTGTTCCCACTTTGTCTGTGCGTCTGACATGAACTCTGGGGGGACAGAGGGACAAAGTCAGATTCTGCAATAATATTCTGATTCACTGGGTGCTCTCAGAGTACTCAACTTTATACTCCTATTCATGATGGCATTATGAACATTTTAAACTGATTTTTCTTTCCTCTTTCACCATTAAAAAAATTTAAAAATTCAAACACATATATATTAAATATATTTGTATGTTAACACAGTACAAAGAACTAAAAAATAAGTAAAGCCTTTAAAAAATGCATTCTTATAAAAAAGTAACTGGCATATCAGGAACAAGGGGGAGATTCCACAGTTATATTCCATACCGGGCAGCAAAGCACCAATTAGCCTTTCAGAAAAAACCTGGATATTAGCTTTCAAGATTTTTTTACAACGAATGATACCAAGATTCACAATTGTTACTATAGAACACTAATATATTGCTTGTAACATTTTGATGCCAACTTTTCTTTTTCTTCATTTTACCCTGTTGTTCACTCTGTAACTGCCAACTTGTAGAAATTAAAGTTGCCCAAAGAAAACACAGACCTTGCATGCGCTGTTCCCGCAGCAGTCAAAGCAAGCAAACCTTCCAAGGGTCCTTACTACTTTTAAATTCATGGAGCCATGACAGCCCTCTCGTTGTATGCATAATGAATTTCCCTTCACTGTTTTTCACTCTTATCAAACACAAGCAGATACTGCTCTATCTCATCTTTCCTATTTAGGAAAAACTCCAAAATTATAAAACTGGGGACACAGAGGTTTACACTCTCCTGCACTGAAAAAGGCACTGACTTCCACAGTATTCTCCTCCGGTCTTACTGCTTTCAAGGGGATTTTAATGAAAATGAGAACAACAGTAATCATAGCTTGTTTTTATAAGTTACAATTCTTCTGAAATTAGCCTTTTCTGTATCCCTCCCTCTTCCCAAACTACTAAACCACTAATCATGTGCGGGAAAACAGAAAACGCACACTTGTTTCCCTTTAGGTCAAGCAAAGGCCAGCTTTTTATTAGAATCTGGAGTGGGGGTTCGATTTCACTGAAGTTGCTCTGACACCTTCATGGCCATTCTTTCCTTTGCATTCCAAACTATAGTCTAGATGTGAATACTATGATATGAACACTCCTATCATCTTTTCCTTCTCACATCCTTCTTAATCACTACTTCTCTTAGGAAATTGGTACTGTTCACTGTGCTCCAAAGAAATGAAGAAGAGCAAAAAGAACAATTCTACTGAATTTCAGTGAAATTTTTCATGAGCAGAAACACTGTTTGATACTGCTTTCACCTTGTATTTTCCTTAGCTTTAACATTTGGAATAGGGGTCAGTACCTTCCATACATATGCAGACTAAGACATAAGGGAAGAAGCAAGGGTGGAAGATATGCAAATAAAAATGTAGAAAAAGGAAAGATGTAATAGAAAGAAGAATCAAAGGAAGAGGAGCATTTGAGACAGTGGCAGAATACACACTAAGCAATGTTCTCCAAGTACTCCTGACATTAGGCATGGATCAATAATTTGACAGAGGACCATAATGAAATCTCTATGGAAGAATAAGAATGTTAGACCTGTGAAGGACATTAGAAGTCATTTAATTTAACGTAACTCTTTTACCTGACAGTTAAGGGAACAGATGCTTCTGAGGACATTTCAGTGAGTAAAGACAACAAAAGGCATTTCGACCCAGTCTTTGCAAAAGTAAAAGTTACTTGTGTACCTGACTGATTTTCACTATTAGATAGTAAGCTCTTTTGGCTCAGGGGATCTGATTTTATTTATTCCCAATTTCACCAAATGAAATGAATAAATGAATGAATGAATGATGGGTAGATACTAAAATCTAATTGTTTAGTATTATGTTAGTAGAGACCTTAAATGCTATCTAATCTAGTGTTTTGTTTTTAACAAACGAGGAAAGGGCGACAATTAATGTAGGCCCCAAATGAGCAAGTAAGTTGCCCATAGTCACACAACTGTGAGTAGCAGACGTAGATGCGGCCTCCAGATTCCTAACTCCTGGCGCACTCCCCTTGCATCGCAGTGCACTACCATAGTTGTCTGTGCGATTTCAATTTTCTGAACTTGGCCAATTCTCAAAATGATGGATGGCCCATGGAAGATTAATAAGGGCTGCTTTCTAGTATTGAAAGCTACAGGAAATCCAAAGTTAAGAAGGTTCTAGAACTTTGGGCATAGATTTTCTTCACTATTTCCTTACCTGTAAAATAATTATCTCTGCCCACTTCACAGGACTGTGTTACAGGATCAATGAGATAATGTAGTTGAAAGTATGTTGGTAATTTAAATACTATACTGTTATCTTTCTCCATCTTTCAAGATCCTGTTCAAACACTGCAGCTATGAAGCCTTTCCTGATCCTGATGGAAGTACATTCCCCCTTCCCTAACCTCTTACAATATTTCTAATGCTTCTCTCAGGTTATTTATCACATTCTACCCATATAGTGTTAGTTATGTAAGTCTCTCATCCCACAGGCTACAATGAGCTGGAAGAAGCCATTTAAAAAACATTAATCTCTGTCCCCCACAGTAGCAGGTATTCAATAAATGTTTTGCAAATAAGTGAATGAATCAACGATGTATTAATATTAATCAATGGTTGACTTTATCACAAACAGTATAAATTACAGAAAGCCATAGTCTAGTCTACAAGTCTATTTTCAGGAATTACTTAAGCATCAGTCTTTCTGAAATGTGATAATATTTTATAGTGCATTTTTCCCCACAGAACAAAAATCCTCTTTTAATCCTCATATTATCACCTCTTCATTTCTAGGGCAGGTGTTACCTACCCTGTTTTACAGATGGAAAAATCAAAGCCCAATACTACTATTAGGTAACTTGGCATAGGGGAAAGTCAGGACTATTACCCAAGTTGCTTAACTCTCAGTTCAGTAGTTCAGTATTCTTTCCATTAGGCAAAGAACATTTCCTATGGTGCCGAAATCTGGCATCAGCACCCAGGCAATTTCCTTTTCCCATAACTTTTTATGTACGTGTATAGGAGCACATACCTGTGAGCAAAGGTTTTTTTTTATATTTCTTGCTCCCAGGATTTCCTGATATATCTCCCTTACATAAAAGCACCAGACTGAATACATATATATATACACTGTAACTCCCAAGTGGGACAAGAGATCCTTTTAAATAATAATTTTAACATTACCTTATAGTACAAATGATATCCTTATTCTCAAAATAGCCTCCAGAACAGGAAAAAGAAAATCCACCCAGAATATCAAAAAAAGCAAAATAATCACCAGTGGTAATTAAAGAAGCCTAAGAATAAGGTGTAATCGAAAAGCTATAAATCTGACAGTTTCATCTCACAACTCTGTTAGAGTAAGACAGGGTCATGCATAATATCCAAAATACTCCCAATAAAATAAAATCTTGCTGGTTTCCCCAGGGGAGACAGCTAATTTCAGATATAGGGGCTTAGTATATTTGTTGAATGAATAAATAAAGTAAGGGTGATAAAGTACAATGACCCATCCATTCTAAGTAAACGAAAAAAGAATAATCTCCCCATGACTAAGGTGAACTGTAGATGCTGTATGGAGGTAGAGCTACGGAAATTAAACTATATATTGTAAAGTTCACAATATATTGTAAAGATATATATCCTTGCTAGTCCATATCATTTTATGAGGAATGAATCAGATTCTTACCCAATAACTGGATGTTTGAAGCCAAGCTTCTTGGTGGCCTCTTCTATTTCCTTTTCCAGCCAAGGCTGTGGGCGGATCAAGTATTTGACAAACTGAGACACCCACCACACTGCAGGATCCCCATGGACTCGAACAAGTCGATCTGCAAGGTCTTCTGGTACAGCCAGCGGTAAATATGGAGGACGAGGATGAAGACTGTCTACAATCGGGAGCTCGACCACCTGAACATTTTTGTCCTTTATTTCACCTAACAGAATAGCAAAACAACATCATCACCACATTGTGTTGCTCATACAACTACCATTTAACAAGGAATCTGGTGCTTTCATTCACAGGAACTCTAGAAAAGTATTATAATTTTCACTTTACACAGGTGTTTACACAGATGCCCAAGATGTTAGCACAAAAGTGACAGAGCTGCAGTTCACATTTGGGTTGATGTGCCTCTCAAGTCCATAGCCTTTTCTATTCTATCATAATATGCTACTAAATCAACACTTCTTTCCCAGATAAGGATGGTGTCTAGTACTCAAAGTATCTAATCAGAGAATAACCACATTGCCAGTGGACACAGCCAGCTAGGCAAAGTTCTGATTTTTGTAATTGTTTTTTTTTAAATTAGACATAAAGTGTTCTCAAAACTTGCAGCTTGTCATTATAGCAAATGGCTCTTGCATTACTTTCATGACAGAGCAAATGACTCCAGAGACACCTAAAGATTACAGTGATAAGCCAAGCAGCTATACCTTTTTAAGAAAAAAAAAAATCAGATAATTCTAGTCTTTTTTTCTTGGTAAAAATAGAGCTATTATATTCCCCATTATGACAGTAATATGACAGTAATATAATCTGTGTTTACCTGGATTTTAATTTAAAGTTACAACAGAGATTAGATGCTAATTTTTGTAGATGAAGATTAGTTTCAGAATCCGAATTCTGTATGTCATTAATGTTACTGTTCTATTAATTTCATAATGCAATAAGAACCCAAATGGGATAGGCAACATCCCTAAACTTTACATATTGAAGACCATGTAGTAATAAGGTATGTGTTATTTAAGAAACTGGAAAAGTTCTTAAATAAAGGCAGCACCTGAGTAGTATACTACTCAGGAAGAAGATAATATTCTTGCTTTTGTTATTTTGTTACAATTTCACTATACACTGTTTTAGGTGGCTGAATCTAGTTTGGGAGGCCTAAAAATTATCTTTGAGAGTTACAAACACTATAGAATCTATTTTAGTTATTAAATATCAGAATTTATAGTTAATTTTTACACGATATACTGAGTCCAATGAAACTGAAAATTATGGTGTGTTTTATTGCTAAAACAAAGGCTGTCCCTTCTTTCAGAATTTTATTTGTTTCATGTTGTATATTAACTTTAAATAGATAATGAGATTAATTTATAAAAATTTCACTTAGAATATTTCTATATATTTCCGGTCAAGATGGAGGCAAAAGTAAACACACTTTGCCTCTTTGTGCAACCACAGAATTACAAATAAACAACACCCAGAACCGTCAGAGCTTTATGGAAGTCCAACAACCAAAGATTTAAAGAAGCCACATTCATCCAGACAGGTAGGCAGCGCAGAGACATGGAGATGGTGGAGAGGCATGGACAAACCATGGGGGCAGAACAGGTAGTCCCACATTCACATGTTGTGGATAAAATTTGGGAGGGATACCTTGGGAGCGAGCCATACCAGTCCCAGGTCAGGGCACACAGCCCAGGGTTCCAGCACCAGGAAGATAAATCCCCATAATTTCTGGCTGTAAAAACTAGTGAGGGTCGGGGTAGTGGAAGAAACTGCCAGATTTTTAAGAGATTCTGCTTAAAGGGCCTGCATGGACTTAGAACACACACAGACCCAGCCCCTCTGGAATTCAACACCAGGGCAACGGCCCGAAGGGCACCAGTTGTGTACAGGGAGTAAATGAAGTGACTGGAAACAGGGCGAGTGATGGGAAAACCTCCAAAAGCCAGGCAGTGGCACTGTCCCCTCCCCATAGAGCAACAAGGTGGTGAAGCCGGTTGCCCCACCCTGGTAATTACTTAAGGCTCTGCCCCACACAATTTATAAGTGCCTTTTCTACAATAGGCAGGGAGTCAAAGAAGCTCTACCTAATACACAGAAACAAACAACAGGGAGGCTGCCAAATTCAGGAGACAAAGAAATATAGGCCAAATGAAAGAACAGAACAAAATCCCCACCAAAAGAGCTAAATGCAATGGAGATAGCCGACCTATCAAATACAGAGTTCAAAACACTGGTGATCAGGATGTTCAAAGAACTCATTGAGTACAGCAACAACATGAAGGAAGAAATGAAGAATACACTAAGTGAAATAAAGAACAATCTATAGGGAACCAACAGTGGAGGGGATAAAGCTGGGATTCAAATCAATGATTCAGAGCATAAGGAAGAAATAAGCATTCAACTAGAACAGTAAGAAGAAAAAAAGAATAAAAAAAAATGAGGATAATATAAGGAGCCTCTGGGACATCTCCAAATGTACCAACACCCAAATCATAGGGATGCCAAAAGGAGAAGAGGAAGAGCAAGAAATTGAAAACTTATTTGAAAAAATAATGAAAGAAAACTTCCCTAATTTGGTGAAGGAAATAGACATACAAGTCCAGGAAACACAGAGAGTCTCAGACAAGTTGGACCCAAAGAGGACCACACCAAGACACATCATAATTAAAATGCCAAAGGTTAAAGATAAAAAGAGAATCTTAAAAGCAAAAAGAGAAAAGCGGAGAGTCACCTACAAAAGAGTTCCCATAAGACTGTCAGCTGATTTCTCAAAATAAACCTTGCAGGCAAGAAGGGACTGGCAAGAAGTATTCAAAGTCATGAAAAGCAATGACCTACATCCAAGATTACTCTCTCCAGCAGAGCTATCATTTAGAATTGAAAGGCAGATAAAGTGCTTCCCAGATAAGGTAGAGCTAAAGGAGTTCATCATCACCAAGCCATTATTACATGAAATGTTAAAAGGACTAATGTAAGAAAAAGAAGATCAAAATTATGAATATTAAAATGGCAACAAGTTCACAACTATCGACAACTGAATCTAAAAAAACAAACTAAGCAAAGAACCAGAACAGTAACAGAATCACAGATTTGGAGATCATTTGGAGGGTTATAAGCTGAGAGGGGCTAGGGGGAAAATGGGGGGTGAGGAAGGTGCAGGGATTAAGAAGTATAATTGGTAGGTAAAAAATAGGCAGGGGGATGTTAAGAATAGTATAAGAAATGGAGAAGCCAAAGAACTTATGCACATGAACTAAGGTGGGAGATTGCTGGAGGGAATGGGCGGAGGGGGGATAACTGTAATAGCATAATCAGTAAAATATATTTTAAAAAAGAATATTTCTAAACATAACTTAAAATACAAAAATAAATTAAGTGTTTTTAAAATTAACATTTACATATCCCTTGTTATTGATGTTTGTGATCATTACTATCACTATAATAAAACATAATATGCTTTTTCAATTTCAGAGAATTTTCATATATTAGTTCAGTGTATTTGCAAAAGAGCTCGCTGTTCTCCTTAAGACCTGCTTTCAAGGAAAATTATTTATACTAGATCCTAGCCTTTTGAAGAGGTTTTACCAAAGCCTAACCAACATGGGGGAAGGAGTATCCCATCAAAGGTCCACTAAAAGACGGACCTAATCAAAGGGCTATGGAATACTTCCTTTCCCCCATATATACCACTATTTCAATAGGGCTACTGAGTAGTAACAAAGGATTATAGCTAAAAGAACTACCTATTTAAGGAGTCTTTAAGAAGACCTAAAAACAGCCCAGCTGGTGTAGCTCAGTGGATTGAGCACGGGCTGGGAACCAGAGGGTCCCTGTTCGATTCCCAGTTGGGGCACATGCCTGGGTTGTGGGCTAGGTCCCCAATGAGGACCATGTGAGAGGCAACCATACATTGCTCTTTCTTCCACCCTTCTCCTCTCTCTAAATAAATAAAATCTTTAAAAAAAAAAAAAAAAGAAGACCTTAAAAACAACAGGGCAGTCAAAAGATACTAGAGGAAAATTTAGCATCTGATATCATGGCTATACCTAACAGTTCACACAGCCTAACTCCCAGCCAGATAAACATAAAACCTGACACTAAAGGCCTATGTTTTAACACTGTAACAGAAATGAAGAATGCCTTTGACGGGCTCATTAGTTAGACTAAACATGAGCAAAGAAAGAATCATATCAAAATATCTGCTAAAGGATTTATATCCACTCAACAGTAAGAAAACAAACAATCTGACTGTAACACGGGCAAAAGATGAACAGTCAACTCACCAAGGATACACAGATGGCACATAAGCATATGACAATCAACATTATAGATCACTAGTATGTTGCATCTTAAAACAGGATATCACTACGTGTCTCTTAGAGTGGCTAAAATCTAAAACAGTGAGTGACAACACCAAATGCTGGGAAGGATGTGGAGCCACAGGAACTCTCACTCATTGCTGATGGGAATGCAAAGTGGCACAGCTATTGTAATGAACCGAATGTTCGTGTCCTCCAAAAACTATGTGGAGCTCTAATCCCTCATGTGATGATTATTAGGAGGAGGGGGCCTTTGGGAGGTAATTAGGTTTAGTCAAGGTCATGAGGCTGGGGCCCCTATGATGGGAATGGTGTCCTACCAGAAAGGGAAGATACCAGAGCTTCCTCGTTCTTTCAAGTGAAGATGCACCAAGAAGGCGTCTGTCTGCAAGTCAGGATGGGCACTCACCAAAACCCGAATTTGCTGACACTCTGCTTTTGGACTTCTAAGCCTTCAGAACTGTCAAAAATAATGTCTGGTGGTTTAGCCATCCAGTCTATGGTATTTTATTATGGTAGCCCAAGCAGACTTTGACAGCCACTTTGGAAGGTAGTTTGCAGTTTTTTACACAGCTAAACATAGTCTTACCATACAACCCAGCAATTTCTCTTTGGTATTTACCCCAATGACTTGAAAACATATGCCCATGCAAAAATCTGCACATAAATGTTTATACCAGCTTTATTCATAATTGCTAAAAACTGGAAGTAACCAAGATATCCCTCATAGGTGAATAAATAAACAAACTGTGATATACCCATACAATTCAATATAATTCAACAATAAAAAGACATGAGCTGTCAAGCCACAAAAAGACAAGGAGTAATTTTTTTAAAAAAGCAGTCAGTCGGAGAAGACTTTATAATGTATAATTCAAACTATATGACATTCTGGAAAATGTAAAATTATGGAGACAGGAAAAAAAGATTAGCGATTGCCAGAGGCTAAGGGTAAGAGGAGGGGTCAACAGAGTGAACACAGGGTTTTTGGTGCTCTGAAACTGTGCTGTATGATTACGTAATGGTGGGCACATGCCACACTGTGCATTTGGCAAGACCCTTAGGACTACAGAACACAAAGGCTGAACCTTAATGGTAAACTCTAGATAACAGTAATGTACCAGTATCAGTTCAGCAGTTATAACAAATGTACCACACCAATGCAAATGCTAGTAATAGGGGAACTGGGCTATGGAGAAGGAGGGGAGGTTACCTCATACCCCTCTCCCTGGAAAGAGACTTGTTTTATCTGAATGTATTTAATTTCTACCTCAGTATAGATAATTTCAAGTTGACAACTGTAAGAATTTTGTGGTCAATATTGATGTGAAGGCTGTAAGTTGATATAAGTGAAAGGGTAGCTTTTTCAAAGTCCTCTTTCTTTTATGGCAAACAGATACATAAAATTTGCCATCATGTGTAACAGTTTCTTACTCTTTGCTAATCGATGAAATTTAAAAGAAACCAAAGTGATATATTAAGCTCTTTTCCCTATTTATCGTTTCCAGATTGTTGTTAACAAAGTAAAAACAACTCTTAAAATGAACAATATTCATATGGTATTTGCTGAAATGTCTCTCATGTCATAACATGTCATATCCATTAAGAGTCCTCAATCTCTCACTTAGCCTATAGAAGGTTCCAACACAATAATGTGTGCTTTCTTTCATTCCAGCGTGACACAGCACGGGGATTTCATACTTAAAAAATGGACTCAAGAACAGGTGTCTCAGGCTAAATTGGGAACTGCACAAGTGAGCTTTGTGTGAGGGGATGATAAGAAATCATTTAAAATTTTAATTGAAGAAAGCCAGGCACCAGAGGCAAATAGCATGCAATTTTTTAAAATGCTAAATAGAGCCAGCTGTCAGAAAGGGTGAGCTCACTGGCAGTTACAGCTATTCACCTTCACGCAACAAAACGCAAAAGCTCTCTATTTCTTGAGGTGTGTTTTATCCACATGGTGGACTGTAGTCACTGCACACCGTTTCCATACCCTGGGGTCAAGTTGCCACACCACGGGCATAAAATTCAAAGTGAAGAAAAAGTGGTTTTTTAGCTATCTGCTCTTTTATATCATCTACGATTACAGCTTATAATTAATTTAGGAGAGAGTTGACTGCACCATCTCACGGTTCTATATGATGGCCACTAAGAGAAAGTGAATTCTTTCATTTAGTGCTGCTAAGGAAAAATGGGTCCAGATCTCTCTTTTGAATTGGAACATTGAGTGGCAGCTTGAAAAAAAATGTGTTGTCTCACATTCCAATGACAAAAGAAATTGTAAAATGACAAGTAAGAAAATAAAAGATTCTGAACTTTTACTTTCTCAATTCTGGTAGTCACTAACCTAACTAAACATAGAACAGACAAAAGCCAGGAGTAGAAGCAATGGCCTTTTAAAAAAAAATCCACAACTGAACAGTACTTTTCCGTAAATATCTCTTACTTGTGGTCCTTGATAGTTTTTGATTAATTTAAACCAAACTAAACATAAAACTGGATAACAACATATTATGTTTTACTTAAAAAAGCAATAGCTTTAAAATGCTAGTCTGTCCTTGACAATAGATAATTTCATCAAAATAGAGCTGTGGAATGATTTCTTTCCCTGTTATTTTTAAAGAATGACATGGCTAAGAGAGAGGGTTCCGGCCATTATTTTTAGGCGTAATGCAAAGACTGCTTTCAGACCTTCTCCAGAAGATTCTCCCGCCCCCTTTTCTTTAATTTGCTCAGCATAGTCTAAAGACACAAGCAATTCATTACCACCAAATAGAACTGCGAGGTGGTTTTTAAGAAATGGTTTGGCAAACATATTAATTCACAGAAGTGTTTTCTTATGCATTTGTGGCCACTCTGTTTTTACTCAATTACACAGATAATTTCATTACTAAAATAGAGAGGAGTATGTATAAATAAATAGTTAAGGGCATATTACAGTTGCTACAGTAAAATATATTAGTCTTTTTGTTAAACAACTGAAAATGTCATCAAATATACATTTTATATAAAATTATAGCCATTTTATATAAAATCACAGAAACTAAAATTACTATTTAGCATTAATGCATATTTCTTTTCAGGCTAAAAAGAATGTTAAAAAGAGATTTCATTTAAGCAAATGAGAAATATTTAATTTAAATTATATATCCACAGCAGACCAAGGAACAGTGATTTGGTCCTTATATACATTAGTTATCTCAGTAATTACATAATAGAATTAATGATATTTTAAAAAGTAGCTAAAAGCTATTATCAGATTTTTAAAATTGTCATGAATATAGACATAACATTTATTCGTCATACAATGGATGCTGGCCTGCACAAACTACAAAATCAGGGAATCTTTTATACTTCCCCTACCTTTATTTTTGGTGCTCAGAATATTGTTCAATTGACATGGAGTAACTTACCCTTTTCTTCCTTTGGGACAAATTATTTCATATCTAACTTTTTGATTATTTAACTGTCACATTCTAAATTATCCTAGCAAGAAATGCATCTCCCAATGCAATTGAATACTTTCCTATGTTCCTAGTTTACAAAGTACAAATCTTTCAGGGTAACATTGGTTGTTCATATGAAGGGCTGAGTAATAACAATCGTGGCAAT
This sequence comes from Micronycteris hirsuta, assembly GCA_004026765.1. Classification (NCBI taxonomy): domain Eukaryota; kingdom Metazoa; phylum Chordata; class Mammalia; order Chiroptera; family Phyllostomidae; genus Micronycteris; species Micronycteris hirsuta. The sequence goes on from PVJI01001005.1 coordinate 200,666, forward strand.
CCAATGTCATTTCCTCAATTCAACTAAAAAATTTCCTAACAAGCAATTCTCTACTAACTTGACTACCTTTTGCTGATAATCTTCAAAAGCATCATTGCATTTTTTTACTGTTTTTCCCAAATCATTGCTAAGTGTTATAAAATTACATGTTAGCCTTGACTACTGGATGGCTCAGTTGGTTAGAGCATCGTCTGTACACCAAAAGTCTGTGGGTTCAATTCCTGGTGAGGGCACATACTTAGGCTGCAGATTCGATCCCTGGTCTGGTTGGGGCTTGTTTGGAGGCAGCTGATCAATGTTTCTCTCTCTCTCTCTCCCTGCCCCTAACTAAAATCAATAAAAACATAACCTTGGGTGATGATTAAAAAAAATTACACATTATGCCCTGTCTGGTGCAGCTCAGTGGATTGAGCGCGGGCTGGGAACAAGAGGGTCCCAGTTCGATTCCCCGTCAGGGCACATGCCTGGGTTGCGGGCCAGGTCCCCAGTGAGGGCCATGGGAGAGGCAACCATACATTGCTATTTTTCTCTCTCTCTCTGTCTCCCTCCCTTCCCCTCTCTCTAAAATAAATAAATAAAATCTTTTAAAAAAATTACACATTAAATTCCTATGAATAAGAAAACTATCATAAAGATTGCAATTATTCTGAATGTAAACCTTGGTTTACAATTTCACCTATTATTCAATGACAGTTAAGAATGAATACAAAACACAGGTTTATTTAACTGAAACACTATCATTTCCCTACTTGAACAGCTAAAAAAATACTTGCCCTGAGCACCTTCTATCAGATCCGTTTTGGAGTACCTTGTGAAATACAAACCTAATTAGACTGTTTTTTTAGTCACTTTCAACTAAAAGATAACTGAGAAGCATATGGTGCAATGCTCTCTTCCACATAATTTAGGCAATCAGAGGCAGAAGAAAAAGCAATGCTCAGGAGTTCCGATACATTGGCACTACTCTACATAACATATGACAGGCATATAAGCATTTTTATCATCACCTATCCAGTGCTCCAAGTGTGCCGAATTCTATACCTAAGGTTTCTGGTCATTTTACAACTCTTTCAAGACCAATTCAAATGCCATTTCTGGCTGGAATGACTGTACGTCCCAATCCTTTGGGGTTCTTGTTTAAATCTTTGTAACAACACTAACCACATTTTACCTCATGAGACAGAATTTTTAAATTATTGTATTAATTTCCTATTGAGATTGGGAGCTTATTAACTTGAGGCAAATTTTTAAAAACACTATTCACAAATTTACAAGTTTACAATGGTTGAAACTATGTATTTGTTTGGTAACTATTACTGTAGAGTACGAGTCAGCAAACTCGTTTTGTAAAAAGTCATATAGTAAATATTTTAGGCCTTGACGGCCATTCGGTCTTTGCTGCAACTACTCCACTCTGCCACGGTAGTATGAAAACACCACAGACAGTGAGTTATAAATGGACATGGCCGTGTTCCAATAAAGCTGCATTTATGAAAAATGGCAGGCTGAATTTCACTGAGGACCACAGTTTGGTAGCCCCTTTATTAGAGCATAAGGTTTTACTTGTAACACACAGCCAGGGAGATCTTTGTAGCTTTACCATACATCACTACCTGCCAGGAGACAACACGGTCAGTAAAAGTATCTTTTAATCTATGGTACGAAGTGACAAAGTTTGATAAGCACTGCCCTGGAGAACCTACCACATATGCGCATGGACACATGCACAAAGATATTCATTACATCACTGTTTATCACGGTAAAAACTTGAAATAATTTAAACATCCATCAACAAGGGAATACACAAATCATGGCACAAAAGTATAATAAAATATAATAGGTGAGTGAACTAAATATCTACTTATTAACACATATATAATACAAATGGGTACCTCTAAGATGGTCATTGATGGTGAGCATTAAGCTAATCTTTTCTCTGAAAGAGAGATAGCACATAACTTTTAAAATGTTGATATTATATTCTTAAAAGGCTACCTAACCCTCTGAACTCAATCCAGATACTAATGTCTAGACATTTCCAAAGGATGCAGGTGGATTGCCTACTGATTCTGAAAGCTCAGCATGGTGGCCCAGTTGGAACTGGATATACTCCAGAAAAAAGGGATTCACCGTGCAATGTATATTTTGCCAATTCTATTATTGGATATTTCAAACTGCAAGGATCAAGATTGGCCACAGGTAGCAACAGAAGCAGCTAGTCCCCAATTCCTGTCCTATCGTCTAATTTCTGCAAACAGAGCAAGACGGGCAGTGACAGCAGAAGAAGGAAAAGTCTGGTGTGATTTACCCTTTCATCAACTGTTCTTTCCACCATGCCTTAAATCCCATTGGAGTATTCTAGCTAGTTCTTTCCTAGGCACAACCTAGACATACTGTACTCTCCCCAAATAAAAATAGCTTCAAATATTTAGCCAAAAACTAGACAGGAGAGGAGCAGCCACAGGGCTTCAGTACTACATCTCAAATTGCTTACCTAAACACAGTATCTTCTGGTCTGGCACATGTAGTTCCATCTAGTTAACAGACAGGTATCAGAGGATTGGTCGGTCAAAGGCCCTCACTTTTATGTATTGGGTTGGCCAAAAAGTCTGTATTTTTTTTTGGTAAAATAAAAGACACATTTTTCACTTTCACCAACAACTTTATTTATTTATTTTTTAATTTCTTTCTTTTTTAAAAGAGATTTTATTTACTTATTTTTAGAGAGAGGGGAAGGGTAGGAGAAAGAGAGGGAGAGAAACATCAGTGTGTGGTTGCCTCTCAATCACCCCTGGGGACCTGGTCTACAACCCAGGCACGTGCCCTGACTGGGAATCGAACCGGCCACCCTTTGGTTCACAGGCCGGCACTCAATCCACTGAGCCACACCAGCCAGGGCACCAAGAACTTTATTAATTTGGATATTTTGAGTACATCAGCTATCTCGTGCATGGTATAAAGTTAATTGCTCTCAATTAATGTCTCAATTTGATTGCTATCGACTTCAATTGGTCTACCTGACTGGAGCATCATCCGATGAGAATTCTCCAGCGTGAAACTTCACAAACCACTTCCGACATGTTTGATCAATCACAGCACCTCTCGACATACTGCACAAATCTTTCTTTGTTTCAGTTGCATTTTTACCTTTCTTGAAATAATAAAGCATAATATGCTAAAAATGTTGCACATTTTCTTCCATCTTCAATATTAAAATGGCTACACAAAAATTCACCAATTTTGATAAGTTTTTTTTTAAATACATACTGACAGGACAGCTGTCACAATACAATCTAACAAAATTGCTTCAAATGAAGGTAAAGACAACTGAGCGCGACTAGAGCCATCTTACAGAAAAATCCAAACGAACTTTTCAGCCAACCCAGTATTTCTAATATTCAGATCCTAAGATTTGCTCAAATCAATTGTTAGTGTTTTGAAAAAATGTTTTCACTCAAGCCTATTCTCCACTTTTAGGCAAGTTACTTGGATCTTAACATCTTGAGTATGTATGTTCAGATTCCTAAGCATTAATTTTGCTACAGCTCCTATGGCACAGAACCTTCACAGGAACTTATTCTTTGTTTCTCTTAGTAGTACGTACATGTTAAAGCTCCAGGACAGCATGTTTTATTCCAAGTCCCTTCCTCCCTCCCCAAAGCGTCATCCTATCAGCTTGGAGAGCTAAAGAAATAATTGAAGAGCAACTACTTTTTCAGGAGGGTTCCCTCACAGTAGTTAAGAAGGCAACCCAGCCCCTAAAACTGGGGAATTGGTCAAGTTTCTTTGACAGGGGCATATTTCTGGGGCCTTAAGTCTAAACATTGGGATTTTACTGAGCAACCTAAATAAAACCCAAGAGAAGTGATGATCCCCCTGTGGGCTGAGAAAGCTAAGGAGCTCTTCCAAGTTTCTTTAATGTTGGTTGTGAAGTTCCTCAAGAGAAGCCTGGCTAAAATCCCATGACCCAATTATGCTTTTATTGTTATTTTGCTCTGTTCCCATAAAACTGAAGTGGTGATAAGAACATACAAGGTGACTTAGAATGTACAAAGCACTGTCAAATATATTATCACTCTGAATCCTCATAATAACTCTGTAAGGTACATAGAACGGGTATTAAGAAAGGTGGTGAGATACAAGTTAAAGTCACACAGCTAATAACTTCTGATTCCAAATCAATGCCATTGATCTGACCTTGTTACGTACACTGTGCTTTCCTCACCCTTTAAAGGCCCACCTTGGGTTCCCAATGATGCCTTTAATTCCAGAAACAGTTTCCCTATCCTCTGATGACTCACGGAACTTTTATTTCTCTTATGATACTTAATAAGCCCACATCTGTTACATTTACAGATCTGTGGGTCTTAACATACTCTTAATGACAGTTCCTGAAGGACTGGGTCTTACTTATCTTTGTATTATCCTTTACACAGCATCTAGCTCTTTATAGCATCTAGAAACACTCAAATTTTTACTTGATGACTAGTGTACTTCCCTGTTTACGTGGGTGACCCACTTGCTTAGAAACTTTGTAGTAAAACACTTTATAAATATAAATGTGCCTATTCATGTTTATACCTAAATAAATACACAGTATTTGTGTAGCAATTGTACTTTTTAAAAATAAAGTTGGACATCCGACGTCTGAATAAGAATTAGAATAACCTTAATTGTAATAATATATCTTTTGGAAAAATTAACTTGATGTTTATACCTAAATAAATACACAGTATTTGTGTAGCAATTGTACTTTTTAAAAATAAAGTTGGACATCCGATGTCTGAACAAGAATTAGAATAACCTTAATTGTAATAATATATCTTTTGGAAAAATTAACTTGACTTATTATGTTACACTTACAGTTTCTTGCTTCCACGGAATACAACCTGCATTGCTTAAAGGTTCTTGTATTATATTAGTAGGTTAAACTTTAATTGAATAAAAAGGAAGACCTCTTCAGGAAAAGGTGGGAAATTCAACTCTAATCCTTTTCAATACTGCCAGGAATATTTTTATTCCTTGAATTCTAGAAAGAATCCTATAACAGGAGAAAGAATCCTAATCCCTAAAGTAACAGCTAGGGATATTTACAATTCTATAATCTTCTTTTGACCTTCTGCTAAAGGCAAGGAAAATGTGTGAGAAGGGAAGCCTATTATTTATATAAGTTACATACAAGTATATATAAAATATATATTATACTGTCAGCTAATGTATAAACCTCTATTGAGCTTTCTTACTGAGAAACATCCTTTTGGAAGGGAAAAAGGATATGTATAATTTTACTAAAGCTCATGAACTATTACTACTTCCTATTTCAAGAAATTAGGCTAAAATTTATATATACCTGAGGAAGAGAGAGAAGCAAATTTGAGATTTGTTGTATACCATCCCCAGATCTCTGGCATATAAAGCTAACCAAAAGGGTAGGAGGCATTCTTAACTTTCTTCAGCTTTCCAACAATTATCTTATTCGTAGAATTATTCTAAACATTCTTGAATGTGATCTATACATTGTAAACAAATAAGACTTATCAAAAACACTATTGAATGATTACATTCTTCTTGTTATATACTCTGATGTTTGACTCAAAAGTTAAATGTGACTGAGCCTCAAAGACTTACATTAGATGTGCCTCAGGAAAACAGAAAAATCCAAACATTTAAAGAAGGGAGGGAGGGAACTAGTAATGAATCAGGAGACTACTAGCCTATATTAAAACAAAAAAGATTCTTTACTTTATGCAAGGATTTCCTTCGGGAATCATTTACATAGCACCACTAGAATGTTTAAAACATGACTTGATATATAATAATTCAATTTGTAGCAAATCTTTAAGAAACCCATGTGTAGCATAAAAGGTTTATCAGTATTTACGAAAACACCGATAATTTCTGAGACAGGTATCAAGGCTTTGTGGCCCAGACATCCCGCAGGAAATAAGAGCACTTGAATTCTCTTTCTAGCTCTACCCACCCAGGAAAGGTTCTAAATAGACTTAAGAGAATTTTTTGAAAACTTTTCAAATGAAATTGTTTCTACTGCACAATTACTTTGATGCTAATTTTATATTCCTACTTCCTAAATCGTAAGTTTTTGCTTCTAAAGTCATTCTGCCAGAACCTTGTCTAAAAAGGGCAGAATATATTGCTAACAAGATTCATTCTTAACAAGAGATTTTTTTAAAATCTACAATTTAGTAAAAGTGCCTCACATAACTTGCAGGATAATTGTTTGAGATTTAGACTGGAATACAGGAGAGGTGGATTTTATATGTTTCTTTTATCGCATTTATTGTGCTCTGGTCAAGTGGCTGACACTGCGTAAATAACCCAGCAGGGCTAGGCCCTGTTGCCACCTGGAGGCTCCCTTAAGATAAAATAAACAGCTAAAAATTCAATATAAAATAGAGCTTCTTAAAGCCTTCCATCAAAATGTGTTCTAAAACTTAGGAACCAAACACAGATAGACAATGAAAATAAGCTGCATGTGAAAACAATCTCACTGCCTTTCACACCTGTTAGCCACTCTCCCTTGTGACTAGGCCTATAAAAGTGGACGGGGCAGGGCAGGTACCGAGTAGCATGAGCTTTTC